>JAZEWT010000021.1:15632903-15657125 GCA_036362905.1 Mordacia mordax
TAGCGTCTGCGCGTCGCAGCGGTAGCGTCTGCGCGTCGCAGCGGTAGCGTCTGCGCGTCGCAGCGGTAGCGTCTGCGCGTCGCAGCGGTAGCGTCTGCGCGTTGCAGCGTCTGCGCGTCGCAGCAAAGTCCTGCCCCAGGCGGTTTGATTGCGCGAAGCCGCCGCCGCCGCCGCCGCCGCCGCCGCCGCCTCGAGCAACTTCTTGTGTGAAGTTTGTGTGTGTTCTCCCCGTGCTCTGCGTGGGATTTCTCCCAGGTTCTTCGGTTTCCTGCACAACAGCAAAAAAAATCTACAGAGACGTAGTGTGGCACGGTGCTTTTGGACCACTGGGTAAAAGGCACCACAATATAAATGCACAATAAACCAAATTAAGTTATTTTTAAACTTTCATTCTATGACTGAATGACTCGCATGCGTGAGGAAACTGCAGAAGGGGGAAGACAGTCTTGCCGTCAACCGGCGCAAACATTTTACCCAAGCCAATGCACCCTATATATTACGATGCCATCGGCCAATTATTGGTGGGGTTTTTGTTTGTTTTTGGATGAAACTGGAGGAAACTCACTGGGAACAAGCAGCAGGACACACAACGCCAGACAGACATCCGTGGCAGTGATCAAACCACGTCGGATAGGACCTTGTTTCCCACCGCTCTATCTGTCGATGGTAAACATAGCACTCGAAGCACATTGATTTGCTGCACCGTTGCATCAGTCGCGTATGTTCATAATCACGTTAATATAATTGTATAATGGCCATCTCATGAAAATAATCGGGTGTGAGGGGATAAAATACCGCCACGTTTTCTTATAAATGAGCCCTCTCACCTCTATAATGGCGAATGGGAATGGGTAGTCTGAATATTAAATGATACTTGGCAGTAGTGTGTTTAATAGCCTGGATCCCCGAAGAGAGTTCTAATGATGAGTGTTGCCTGGTTATTCGTTGTGCTGTGTACATGATTATGCCAAGTTCACCAGCGACACAATACAAGAGGAACATTTTCCACCACAATCGGCTTCATAAACATGTCCCCCCAACTCGGTTGATGGAGCGGTGACTCAGTCTGTGAAGGAGCTGCACTATGAGCATGATGGGTATGAGTTCGATTGCCAGCCACAGCAAACATTAGTGGCAAGTGATATCCCAACTGCCCTCTCCTTTCTTTCATCATAGGTGCTCGCTAACAGCAACTTGGCGAGCGCCAGCTGAAAGTGCTGTCCTTAATTGGTGTTGTCTTAATAATGAGAGGCAGTGTTTGTGGTGGGTTGGTGCGGACTGACCGCGCGGCTGCTTCTCTCCGCCCCCTCTCAGTTCTTCCCTGCAGTGCCTTGCGCGACCTGTGGGTAAAGGCTCGACGATGTCAATCGTCATTAACGCGTTTTCACCAATTTTCATCAGGGATTCCATCACCACGGATCATTGTTCTCCGCTTCCTCTAACCCTCTGCATTCTCCCTCGCTGAACCCAGCTCCCGCTAAGATCGTCTTCCAAGGTCTTTATCCACGTTTTGATCGGCCTCCTACCTCTACCAACGTTTCCTCCTTCCACTTCAAATTTCATGCAAGCTTTGACCCAATTATCCGCGTATTTCCTTCCAACAGCCCTCCCCATCGCAATCTATTAATTCTTAACCGATTCGTTCGCGTCTCTATGCTTTGCAGTCTCTATTAATATCGCCCCGGTTTTATTGTCTACCCGGGAAACTCTCTGCAGCCGTCTGTCTGATCATTGTCATGTCTATCTCATCTCATCTCATTATCTGAAACCGCTTAATCCTATATAGGGTCACGGTGAGCCGGAGCCTATCCCGGAAACNAACTCCACACAGAAAGGCACCGGAGCCGAGAGACTCGAACCCGGGACCTTCTTGCTGTGAGGCGTCAGCGCTAACCACTGCGCCACCGCGCCGCCCGTCATGTCTATTCTGTCAAACATATTTTCGAAATCTACTTTCACAGGCCACGTCTCTGCTCCATATACCAAAGATCCCCCATATAGCCTTGACAGACTGTAGGGTCAAGTGCCATTAGCGAGCACCTATGAAGGTCGACACGGCACACGAGGAGATGGGTGAACAGCATCAAGCTCGGCCGATTTTGTCTTCCTAGTGGCAATGTTAACACACTGCACTAGGTACTCATTTGAGGCTGAGTCGACCTAGGGGAGGCCCTGGACCGGTTCACAAAATCGTCACTGGTGTTCGCCGTGAGCGGGATTCGATGTCGGGTCACTGGGTTTGTAGCCCAGCGCTGCGCTAACCGCTGCGCCACCGCTCCCCACAATATGCCATTCGAGTGTGAGCACAAACTGAATGCATCGTTCCTCGTTGTTAAAGTGGAATTGCTTTTCTCGTCAGAATCGGTGATAATTCACGAAATGTATTCGAGTCTTTTGTTACTCTCGCTATTACTGCCGCTTGTCCTCCTCCCGCACTTAAAAACATCCCCAGCTAGCGAAACTCATTAACTTCTAATTCTCGTTCCTTATGAATGCTCATTTTCTCTATTTAAAAAAAAAATCCTGTTTTATCTCTCATTATATATTGGACAAAGTCCTATTCTGTGCTTGAATCCCGTTTTGATTTAAAGCCCCTGCATATGGTATGAGTCCGTTTCCGACATTGATTTAAACATTCTTTACGCACACTCCACGTGGCCACTTCTTGCTACGTTCCTTCCCGATCTCTTTCTCTGCCCACCACTTTTGGTTTCCCCATTTTCACTTTCATCCCTTTTTATCTGTAAAAAAAAAATCCTGCCAGTCAACGAATGTACGTCTCAGTTGTTCTTCGCTATATGCCATCACAACTAGCCGTATAGTTGCTGTTGAGATTCACTATATACAGAAAACTATATAAATGAAATAAACGGGGATGTTTCCTTTGTTTTTTCCTGAATGGCTTCATCCAGCAGTGGATTGACAAAGGGATGTGAATAACAATATTGTGATTGATGACTGCTTCCGAAGGCTGCTCTTTCGTAGCGTTTAAGGAGAGAGGAGGAGCGATCGACACGGCCACCCAGAAAGGGCAGCTTCTAGACGCAATCCTCGTTCATCGAGACGTGAAAACCTACATTATTATAGTCTTCTGATTATTATGCCCGTAGATGCGGACCGAGAAAATATCTGCCTGCAGCTGATTATTCAGTCGGATTCTCCGGCTTGCTTTGTTTGTTCCAGACGAACGCTGGTTGCTGCTGGTGACGACGGTGATGATGAGTTTTGATGAAACATCTCGCAAAATCTCCCTCCGGCGGTGCCGAGTTATTTGGATTGCCTCTGGAGACAGTTGATGATTAATTGGCTTTATCAAATTAAATCCAATGTTACCGTCCGCGTTCGTAATCGAATGACTGGCGCTGACCTCGATCGCTCGCGGGGTTCATCGCGCGCTGTACCGGTAGCACGTGGCCTCGGGCGGATATGTGACTGTGAGATACCTGGGACGTCAACGTAAACATCCGTGCAGGTTGTTGGTTAAAACCAAATCACAAGCTGCGTCAAACGCAGAGGAAAATGCTTTACTGTGCTTTATAACTGCGTGGTTATTCGCGAGATTGAGAATATTGGGGAAAGGTCCAGAGTTCGTATCGGTTTTCACGGCTCGATGAATCAGAATTGCTCTTAAGAGATGTCCTTAGCCACGTGGAGCGTTCTCGCTCAGGAGGTGATGCCTCCCAATATGGGAGGGCAAACGTTGTGAAGGAGAGAGGAGGGACGCTCGACACAGCTATCCCGGAAAGCACAACCCTCGAGGCAATTCTCTGGTGATCGTTCTTAGAAAACGAGTCATGCTCTGAACGAATGCCCCACCGCGTGTGGTCGGCTTATCGGTCAGGATCTATGTGGTGACCGTAGTAGAAATAATGTTGAGATGCAAAACGGTTACTATCGACTGTCGCAACGCCTGCTTGGTTTTTACACTGTGGGAGGAAAAAGGAGGGAGCAATAAATCAGAGGGGAGTGCGAATGTTTGAACTGTACCCGCCGCGTGGAGCGTTCATGTGACATCTGCACACATTGTTATTCCGCTCCTGTAATAAGCCGGTCTTTTCCCTGCATGTAACCAGATTACAGGAAAGTGATGATAAGTTGAGAATACATCCGCGGTAATTATTTAAATTACATCCCATCAACAAAGGCCTGCCTGTACCAATCGAGAGCTCGCGTGCGCCTGTGAGCTGCACGCGAAGCTTGCAGCTCCGTGTGGCGTTCACGTGCAACGTGAGCCGTGTCGACCCGCAAGCTGGTGGGCTGACTCCCTGATTGTTGCGGCTGAACGCAGCCACGTTCATCAGGAAAACTCGGTCGATATTATACACTTCATGGCGACCGAATACTGGCTAATATTTGTTTTTGCTTATCTGTTAAGTGCATGTGTAAAGGGCTTGCCGTGTTACGGGGCTACAGAAATTGTAATTACATATTCTTTATATTTGAGCACTGCTCTTAAGAGCTATACTTTCGGGATAGCCATGGCGAGCGTTTCCCCTCTTTCCTAAGCGATGTTTCGTCTCCCACGTTGAAGGCATCATCAAAGGTCAGAACTCTGAACTGGCACTACTGAGATCCTGGGATTGAATCCCACCTCTCTGCTCGATATTCGGTTGCCAGTTGTAGTAGGTTAATGGTCCGCATCCAGTTACAAACAACATAACCCTAAGACATTATAATTTGGTATTGCAATTAATTTAGTCTGAATTTCAGCTGAAAGCTTTACGTGCTTCAGTTTGATTGCAATGTGATGAAATTACTCTCAGTGGCAGCGCAGGTGGGACTATGCTGCCCCGTATTGCTTGAAGCAGAAATCACTTGAAGGCACTCTCGCTCGGCAATGTTCATTTCCACAGACCGTTCTTTACGATTTGAAGGATCGCAGCACACTGGGAGAGATGCGAATTGTCGTGTCAACTCATGACATGACACTGCGAGCGCAACCGGGATACAATTAGACGTGTTCCTTGGTTGCGGATCACTGCTGAGACAGCTTGGGAGCAGGATTTAGAGCCACAACAAATCGGGGCGGGGGGGGTTTGTCTTTAAGTTGTGTGCAGTGCTGGTGGGAAGGATCACCGTGGCCACAAGGCCAGTTGCAACGGTCGCGAAGACGTGACGTGCAAGATACTTGAGCAGCACTGAGATGGGTCATTGCTCTCCGTGACAATTTGTCCAAAAACGCTTGAGAACACAGACCGAGGCACCAAGTTTCCGTGGTGGCTTTCAACGAGAATAGTTGCTGTTGTGGCAACATTGACGAGCTTTGTCTTTGAGAACTGCTCTCAAGCCGCGCTTGTGAGGTTAAGTGTCGAGCGTACCTCCTCTCTCCATCGACATTTCAGGTCTGACAGGCGTCGACATAACCACGCACCTGGCTAAACGGGACCATCATCTGGGTAACGAATACAATGGATTTAAACAGCGGTGACTTGCCTCGCCTAGGCCAGTGATGGTATTGGTCCAAACGTCGTCTCATTTGGCATCCACCAACATTTTTATTTACTCTTCTTGGACTCACGTCCGTGTTTTTTTCCCACCAATACAACAACAATGATTGCTAACGCTATGGGTACTTTTTTGCCAGTATACACATATAAGAGTGGAACAGGTTTTACCATATCTGGCGATCATGCAGGTGTTAAAATCTTAACACCTGCATAACTGCCTGGCAATGATTGTTCCTCATTCCGTAGTAATGAATATTTTTTTGGTTATGTATATATAATTTCATTTAGTTATAAAATTATGAAACCTTTAAAAAAGAACTCCACCAAAAAATACTCATTGTGTAAAAGTTACGTTAGAAAAGTTTTCAATTTTTTTTATTCGGTGCTTCATTTAGATATCGCTTTAAATTCTAACGGTGTACCGGATGGAATAATGGTGTACCAGTCGGCCTACTGTACTACGAACCCAGAAAACCTGAGTTCGATTCCAAGCCACGACAAACGTCAGTGGCAAATAAAATCTTGAAAATACACGGACCAGCAGCGTCGTGAAGCATGAGCAAGCATCCCATGTACGATATAACCCGCATGCACACGAGGACCTTCATCTGGAAGTGCACAGACAAAAGGCAAAACATTAAAACATTATTGTAACATTTTAAGGACCAGACTGATACTGACGTTCTCCAGCGTGGGGGGCAAAACGTACGAAGGCGACAGGGAACGCTTGACACAGCTAACCCGAAATAACAGTTATGGAAAGCGATTCGGCACGGTGGCCCAGTGGGTAGCGCTGTCGCCTCACAGCAAGAAGGTCCCGGGTTCGAACCTCGGCTCGGGTGCTTTTCTGTGTGGAGTTTGCATGTTCTCCCCGTGTCCGCGTGGGTTTTCGCCAGGTACTCCGTTTTCCTCCCAGGGTCCAAAAAACATTCTGCTGCATAGGTTAATTGGCTTGCAGACTAAATTGCCGACAGTGCCCGGGATGGCCTGGCGTCCCATCGTGGGTATATCCCTGCCTTTTGCCCTGTGTCTACCGGGATAGGCTCCGGCTCCGGCTCACCGCGACCCTGTACAGGACTAAGCGGTTTCTGACAATGGGATCAGAGAAAGTGATTCAAATACATCGAGTTGTGCAAACCTAGATCAGGATATTTGGAAATTTGACAAATAACGATTTTTGCTTTGCTCGCTTCTGAATGACCAACGCACACCGTGACTAACTCACAGCAATTTAAGTCGGTCAGCTTTCCTGCCTGGCTTCCTCACGGTGATGAAAGTGGGTGGCGTTGATTTACGATGGTGCGTGAACTTGAAGCCTTGCACCATCAGCCACCATCAACTGGTGGCATGAACACTGTTGAATTTGCTGTTCTCGCACTACGCAGTCGCTGACTCAATCCTGAGAGAGCGCTCTCGTTGTTGTTAAGAAGGGAGTGGTGCTCTCGCCAATAACATCCGGTAAACCGGCAGTGTTTGTTTATTAATCCTGCCTGCTCATGAGAGGGTGAAACCAGTAAAGAGAGCGCGTTGTGTGGCACAGTGAGCAGCTGTGCCACACACAGCTACCCGCGCCTCACAACGAGAAGCTCCTGGGTTTGATTCCCATCTCGGCTGCTATGTTTCTGTGTTGCGTTTGCATGTTCTGCCCGCGTCTGCGTGCGTTTTCGCTGGGTACTCCGGTTTCCTCCCACATTCCAAAGACACCCTGCCTAGGTTAATTGTCCTTACCAAATTGCCTCCGGTGCCCTGAAATGTTGTAACTTGCTAACTCCATCCCGCTGGACAACGGTTAGAAAGAGTTATATAGAATAACGGTTCCTTCCAGCTTAACTAAAAACTGACTGACTCATCTCATCGTCAGAAATCGCTTAGTCCTGTACAGGGTCTTGGTGAGCCGGAGCTTATCCCGGCAGACACAAGGCGCGAGGCAGGGATATACCCAAGATGGGACGCCAGTCTATCACCGGGCGCTGCGGGAAATTTAGCCTGCAAGCCAATTAACCTATGCAGCGGCATGTTTTTTGGACTGTGGGAGGAAAACGGAGTACCCGACAAAAACCCACGCGGACACGGGGATAACATGCAAACTCCACACAGAAAGGCACCCGAGCCGAGATTCGAACCCGTGATCTTGTTGCTGTGAGGAGGCGACAGTGCTACCCACTGGGCCACTGTGCTGCCCAAAACCTGAGTGACGTTTTTGTATTAATTTTTTTTCTATGTTTTCTTGAACACATGCTGCTTGGTTGGCAGGCAGAAGGATCATGATTTTAGCATCATTTTTAAACAGCGCTGGATTTATTTTACGATCCCGTCTATATTTCTTCCCAGCATCTATGTTTCTGCTCCATACACTCCTCCGTACCATGCCTCTGATTAAAATATTAGCCATTAATGTATGTTTCATTGTTTTTGAACGAAGCCACTTTATCAACCTTTCATTTGCAAAATGTGTGAATCGTAATGGGTTAATTTGCTGGTATTTTACATCAACAAACTTAACAACAATATGCAAAACACCGGCTCTCGAAGTCTTTAATTTGTAAACAAAAATGTGCCGCAGGAAAGCTGATGTCACGGCAATTGCAGCACCAAGTATTCATGAGCGCACCACCTCGCTTGGAATTACGTCTAGAGACGGGGGAACACATCGCTTAGAGCCGCCGTGTTCAACCAGAAGGTCGCGACCCATCGGTGGGCCGCGAGTGCCACCTAGCGGTCAGTGGAGACCGGAGCTAAGTGTGCCAAGGGGGCAAAAGTTGAGAAGCCCTGGGTTTGAGAACACAGGAAGCACCCCCATAATGAACCCGTGAACAGCAAATGGACCTTGGAAAGGCCGTTGGAATAAATGAAGACGTCATGGTCAGGATCGGTGATGGTGTGGTGGATATTGAATGGTAACGCGCCCGAGAGGACATCCACCGAGGAGATGGAGCGATGCAATCAGCTCGTTTTGAGTGCTTATTTGGCCAATAACTAACTTGGGCAAACATTGCAATTTGCTGGATCCTAATAAAAAAGGAACACTATAATCGTTGACATTTTCCTTGGTAAATGCCGGTAATTTTGATTATCCACACTTTCACTATTGTGTATAGCATTACAAGCTAATTTAAGTCAAAGGGTAACATTATAGGTCTTGGTGCAATCCTGTAAGGTAATGGTCTTGCAGATGGAATACTTTGTGAAAGCTTGGGATTGTGTTTTAACAAGTCTAATTGTCCCAATGTGATTTTTCTGTTGGGATTTTTTTTGGTCCAGTTGTAAATGGGGTGGTAATGATCTCACTGCCGTGTGTTTTTTACGGGGAGGGCATTCTGCTGAGTTGAGTAATTTCCAACTGGAAAGCAGTAATCGTTGATAATTAATGCGACCAAAAGCACTGGCATCTACTCTACGGTATGGCCAATAGACATTTAGAAAGCACAGCAAAACGCAACTTGATTTGAGATGCTTTGGCAAAATGTAATAAAAAAAAACGATATATAATGCACGCAAATTATACGCCTCTTCGTGGATAAGACACGGATGCAGAGGCGCAGTGAGGACACGATGGGGGGGAGTTAGTCAGGCGGTAAGCTGACGCCAACCTGCCAGATTCTGGCGGCCAAATAATTAATCAGTGTGTTTTAGTTGTGGGAAGAAACCGGAAGAAACCCACGCAGAAGAGGGGGAGAGCAGTGCAACTGCAGATAAAGGCGCCATCGGGCTGCCTGAGACAGTGTTTTCTTACAGAGGCACAGATGTTCAATTCCCAGCTCGGGTGCCTTTCTGTGTGCAGTCTGCGAGTTCTTGTTCCGTGTCCGCGTGGGTTTTCGCTGCATACTCCGGTTTCCTCCCACCGTCCAAAGACACGTTGCTGTCTAGGTTAACCGGCCTGCAGGAATACATTGCCCTCAGTGTCCTGTGGTGCATTGGCGTCACATCATGGCTTAGCAACGCCATGTGCCCTCTGTCTGCAGGGATAGGTTCGGGCCCTCGCAACCGTACAGAATAAATTCGATACTGATCATGACGATGATCGATATTACTACTGCGCAGAGCCACCCTGCGCTCCGCCATCGTATCGTGCAATGTGTATTTGCACCTTTTTTTTTATCTAAGCGGGGCCTTGCTGCGGCTCAGTCTTGAAGTAGGCAGAATCAACGGAGTCCACTACTCATGTATGCACGGCGAGGTCCTGAGCTTGCACGCTTACGTCGTGAGTGTGGATTCGCTCGACTGCCCGTGCAGGAGGCCCTTGTTAACGGCGCGCTCACATTTATTCAATAGCCCGCGTTTCACTAAGGCAAACGGTGCCGACATCGCAGCATAATTTAAAACGTCAATTTATTTTTCACTTTGAAGTTTTGTTTACTGCGAATTTATTGCGTTGTAGGCAAGTGTAATTCTCTGCCGTTACATATCGATGCTGCCTTGTTGCTTGCGAGCTTAAACAAACGGTAAACTTGTAATTACATTTTAAATCTCAAATAACAATAGGTGGCCGGGTGAGTGAGCGGTCGGAGCACTGAGCTGGGGCTCTGCCGAGACCCGAACTTTGAATGAGGAGCAGCTGCCTCTGATTCTATCCAATTCTCAAGTGTAGCGAATGTATGGTCACGGGCCGGTTCCCAAAGACTGCACACATAAGCAAAAAAAACCCCTCTCGCGTCCGTCATTTATTATTTAGCCTGGAAGAAATCTTTGAGCTCTGCATTTCTTCTATCAGTTTTCTCGCAGGGAGGGAATACACAAGGTGATAAGTAATTAAATTTGCCTCTGCCTTTAATTTAGCTCTGCGCTATCCGTGATAATTAAACATATCGCAGACTGCCGTTGGGCAGACGTTACTCTCAATGTGGTTGTCAGTCATGTGTGGGCCAGTGGCCGCTTGAGCCATGCTGGGTACCTCTGTTTACATTCATTGGCTCTTCTTGAGCAAGCAGACTTGCACCGCTGCATGAGACATCGGATCAATTATTTGTCTCGTGGCAATAACGCGAGCGATATGAGATTTGGCGGAAATATATTTTTACGCGTTAAATTATTAACACACCAACATATTGCTGAGTAAAGAAGTTATCCAGATTTTAAATTGCCCATGCAATGAAGGCTCGACAGCTTGCCAAGAGTCGCCCTTTATCGCTGCTTTTTCAGGGAAAGCTGTGCCATTCGATCATCCTCCTCTCCTTCGTGACGTTTAACCTCCCACGTTAGAGTCATTCGTTAGACTCCTGCTGATGGAGAGATGAGGAACGCTCGATACTGCTATCCCGAAAGAGCAGCCCGTATGAGCAATTCTCGTACATCTAGCCTGCAAACAAGTCTTTTTTGTATGCCTCCAGCCTCTCCATCCAGTAGTAGGAAGAGGTTATTACGTGTGGAACCATCGGCCAAATTCCCTCTTCGTAGGGGCTTTCTAGAGCTTCCTCCAGCGGGGGCCCTTCTGCCAGCGGTGGCTTGAGCAATGATTTGCAGGCCGGCTCCCGATACATTAGCCTTCCCAATGTGGAATTAAAACCGCGCATGCTGGTTCAGTTAGTGGGGTCACTGAGAGCCAGGAGAAGACGTGGTTCCAATTTGGCAGTCATGAAAGTTAACATGGGTGTATTTAATTGGCGTGTTAAAGAAAGACGCATATGTTACTGAGCCGTGTCAAAAGTAAAAGTGCAGCCCTGCAATTTCCTGCTCGCACTGCCGATGGAAGGGCTACCACCAGAGGCAGCTTGGGAGAGCCCTTTTAAACGATAAGGGTATTTGACTTTCTGAAGAGGTGAGTACTTACACACCATGCCCCACCACATCCGAGCTACAGTTCGACTTATTGACCCAGCCATAGATTAAAATTGATCATCATTGTTAAGGAATTGTCTTCGTGGTCTGCCAATACCACGGACCATTCTTTTCCACTTTTTTCCTATCCTGTGGGTCCTCTCGTGTTTAACCCAGCTTCTTGAGGTCGTCTTCCACTATCTTTGTCCACGTTTTGATCGGCCTCCTACCTCTACCAACTGTCCCTCCTTCCACTTCAAATTTCATGTAAGCTTTGACCAAATGATCATCTGATGTCTCTCCAACATGACCTCTCCATCTCGATCTACTCTCTCTTCACACATCCGTTATGTTCTCTATCCCCACATGCTCTCTTCATTCCATTCCGGTTTTTTTTTTAGTTATTCATTGAAACTCTGTGCGTCCATCATCAGGTCCACTCTCTGCAGCTCTGCAGTGCTTTGTGACCCTCGGGTGAAAAGCGCTCTATAAATGCAATTATTATTATTCCAAACATATTTTCGATATCTACTTTCACAAGCCACGTCTCTGCTCCATAAACCATTACACTGCGACCACACACTGAATGCAACGTTCCTCGTTGTTTGAGTGGAATTGCTTTTCTCGTCAGAATCGTTGATAATTCACGAAATGTATTCCATCCTATTCTCGCTCTCGCTATTACTGCCGCTTTTACAGCTCCTCCGTCACCTAAAACACCCCCCAGGTAGCAAAACTCCTTATCTCCTCCGAATTCTTGTTCCTCATTAATTATCATATTTTCTACATTTTTAAAACTTTTCCATATGCTTTCTCTCTTTTTACGTTTTGGGCAAAGTCCTTTGCTATACTTAATTAAAGTTTTTTTTTTTTAATTTAATGTCAAGACATCTTTTATGAATCCATTTGTGCCATATTTTACATTCTATGGCAATGATCATAACAATCTATGAGGTCGTGGTAGTTGTATTACCCACACGTACATCACTGCTCAGTGTGTCTGTAAGAGGGGAGTCACAAGACCGGTCCAAATATCTGTTGCCAATGATATCAGCCATGGCCCCTGAATTCAACTCGGGGTTACGGGTTTGCTGCGCGATGCGCTAGGGCTGCGTCACCATCCCTCCCATGTGATAGTAGATGTTGTTGCGTTCGTCGGTTCGAACGTTTGTCCTTTCGCAGAAATCACGCATCTCGAGCTTGCGAGCTCACTGGGTTCTTTATGCTGTAATAATAATAATAATAGTACACGTCGATCCGTTTTCTCGAACAAAATGTAACCAAAGCGGTGTTGAGAACTTGAAACAGCAGCACTTGTCTGTACGTGCGTGGGAATTCTTTTACATGGTTTTGTTCTGGCAATTTCTCATCGCGCAGATGCTAAGTGTTTGACAACGTGCGTGCGTTCGACACGGTGGTGAATACAACATGTGTCTCAGCCGATCCTGGCAAAATAACAAACAGAACCTGGCCCACATTTTGTAACGTTCATGAAAAGTTTCTTTGGAAGAACATTCTTGTTTTTTTTCTTCCCCTCATTACAAAAAATCCAGTTAAATTCCGCTAATTTCGAATCGCACCAGCTTTTTTTAAAATCGCAAACCACGTTTCTCAGTTTTAAGTTTTCACGCTGCCTCCGAGCTCTCGCTCGCTCCCACGCCTTCCCTTGACCTCCCCCTGTGCTCCTCGGGGGAGCAAAGACTCAACCTCCACGCTACCCCCCTCCCCACAGCCCCCCTCCACATCCAACGGCCGCGTCCAGATGGCTCTAGACGGCGGAGTGGCTCGCGAATACAGACAGACGCGTTTTAACATCGATTCCCTAAAATACCGGGGCCGGCCAGGGGTCCAGCGGGTCGACCAGTCTGGGCTCTGTTTACGAGCGATCTCGGTACGGCAGTGAACCGGGCAGTGGGCACATTGCGGATGCGCCTGCCTAAGTGACGATATTGCCTTTTTGGAGGCTGGGAAATTGCATTCCAGCTTGATGTGATTTAGAGATTGATCGGTGGAGAGGGCGGAAGAAACGCGTTGGTTGGTTTTGGCTCTAACGTGCAGCGAATGGAATGAAGTTCTTAACGTAGGCGGATGGGAAGAAAGGCAGTACTTTGCTTGCCTGCCGAGCAAGTCTGACTGCTGGCCGTGAAGTGAATTTTAATTAAATATGGGAGCTCTTTTGCCAGGAGAGTAGAACCTCGATTTAAAGGACAAATATGGGGTAAAGTGTGTCCAGAAGTTCGTTACATCTGGATGTTTATATGACGGTCTTTTATAGAGAGTGATAACTATTTTATAACCTCTATATTTTGAACACCACTTAACAGCGTGATACATGCGTCAAACAGAAGCACTAAAACCAACAAAATAAGAACATGTTTCCAATGCCGACCACTGCCTCGGCAGTCGTGGGCAGCGTGCATGGCTCCCAACACCTGTTCAATGCGGTTTTACTCGCTACACATGATGGAAAGAGAAACACAAAAGAGGAAAATGTGTGTGTGCGGGGGGGATGTGTGAACATCGTAATACCAGTGTTATTGCCAGAAAGGGTAACGACATTTCTCTTGATTGGAACCCGTTGTGTGCCATTGGCCCGATCAGTGTCGGGAAGAGCAAACTCATTGCATACGACCGACTGTCGGCAGAGACATCCATCCAGCAGTAGATTAGGTCTATACATGCACACATACAATAGCCCCCTCCCCCCACCCGTTCACCCAGGGAGTTGTGCGCAGCAGCGCTGGACTCCAGGTTATATAGCTCTGGGGCTCATTAGAATAACACAATCATCCAACCCACCATAAGGTCCATGGGCGGGGAGGGAGATTATTCACAACACCGCTGTATAATTTTCATTCAGGTAACGTTTCGGTCAGTGGCCCTTCCTGCTCAGCACATAGCCCCTGCTGACCCAATTGTGATAAAGGGTCGTGTGCCCTGCCCATAGCCCTGGCATGCGGGTCAAGAGCACTGAGACAGACGTTCATCAAGGAGGTGCTGTTGTCAATACGTGCTTCATGATTAATTTCCAATTTTTAAAGAAGCAAACAATACCAATCACGATCCAAAATCGATATCTGAGCATCAGCGTCCCATCCCTCTTCCATGTCCCCAAGTAGAATGCGGTTCTGGCTGGCTATTAATATGCAGATAGCGTCATTGTTTGGCTGCAAATTGCTTCTTTTCATACCCGGGATTCATGATTTTTTGCATTTTTTTGAAGATTAAACATTATTTATGCAGCGAGAGCACAGGCAGTCCACCACATTTATTTTCAAAAGGCCTGGTGAACTCCCGTCAGCCAGTTGTGCCTCTAGATTTAAAACAGCAGCGCTGTTAAAATCTGTCGAGTGCACAATTACAATCATCACAGTCGCACCATCAAGCGCAGTGTGCAGCTTCGCCTGCACCACCACTGCATCGACGGTGGATCTGATGATGGAGCATTGTCTGGAGTCGCATGATCCAGATCTACCGTCGGCACCGTCGAGGCTCAGACCGTAGGTGATAACGATGGAGTTGTTGTTGGACGCTCGCAAATAGAATCGCGAATAACGAGCGCGGACTTCGAGGCGCGGAGCTTAGCTCGCTGCTCTGTGTGCGTGTGTGGTAAGCAAGGATAACTTGGCTGTTAGGTAGGCAAGGATAACTTGGCTGTTAGGTAGGCAAGGATAACTTGGTTGTTAGCGCACGAGGCTACAAACCTGGCGAACAGAGTTCGAATCCCGTTCACGGCCAACACCAGTTACGATTTTCTGTGCCTCCCCTAGGTTGACTCGGCCTCAAATGAGTACCGAGTGCAGTGTGAAAACATCGGCACTAGGGAGACAAAGGCGGCCGGGCGACTTCCTGGTCGCCCATCTCCTCGTGTACCGTGTCGATCTTGTTATAGGTGCTCGCTAATAACACTTAACCCTATAGACTGTTAAGGCTCTATGGGAGCTCTTTATATTGGTACGTGTGTGCCGAGGTGAATCGCGGTATGTTTTGAGTTGCTGTGTGTAGGTGGTAAGCGATGTCGCTCAGTCCAGGTACGTCTGACTACTTAGAACTTCTCTTACAGAGAAGACAGATGGACAGATTCATTTATATCTTCCGGCGATGGACTGGCGTCCCGTCGTCGGGTGTATTCCTGCCTTACGCCCTGTGTTTCCGGGATAGGCTCCGGCTCACCGTGACCCTATATAGGATTAAGCGGTTTCAGATAATGAGATGAGATGAGATTTATATCTTAATCACGGTCCGAATCGGTCGACCTACAATGCCCAAGTGAAAAACAGCCATTGCACGGATGTCCTAACGATTTCCCACGTGCTCAGAGCATCTGAAACGTTTGCCGAAAATCGTGGGTCTGCCTCCGTTCACCGATTGCTAGAGTCGTGCCACCCTGTCCGTGCACCAAATGACAATGATACGCATGAGTGGCGCCTTGATAAAGACAAATTCTCGTATCACCCAAAGTGTCGCTCTCACAGACGCCCGTCCACACTCACAAACAAATGCTGTGGCATCTTTGCAGGACGTACTGCGGAGGTCACAGCGGTAATGTGTGGAATGGAGACCGCTGAATTAGTTTACTGTAGATGGCGACTACCGCTCGAGTTGTGGGGAGGGGGGTCGTGGGGTTTCTCTGTGTACTCAGGAGCAGATTGAAAATGGATTTTCAGGCTCTTCGGCTGACATTTATTATGAACTGGAGCGAGAGAGTTTCGGGCGTCTGAGGTCCGGCCAATTTTTCTCGCCGCCCTAATGCCGCGGCAGCTCGGCAGGTGGTTTTAACTTTTGACTGGGCGGCAGCGCAGATGAGAACACCATGGATCATCCGCACGCTCGCTCTCCCGCACAGCGAATCCATGGTGAGACTCCTCATGGAGACGGAGTCCAACCTGGTCACCCTTGCCTTGATTCCCTCCTGATCTGATTTTCTCTAAGTGGCGACCCTTCATTTCATCGTCCTCTTCTTTCCTTCTGTTTCCTTGGTCGTCCTGTTCGTCTGTCCTCTCCACGTTCTTTCCTGGTTATCCATGGTTCGGAGCTTGAGGACGCTCTGCTTTGTGTGTGTTGTGAGCTCCTCCGCCGGCAGGCGAGACTGTGGTGGCTGGGTCATGTAGTCAGCATGCCCAGCCACCGCATGCCCAAGCAGCTTCTTTTTGGCCGGATAGAGGGAGCTTAACGGGCGTGGCACGGGTTAGAGAAGAGATGGACCGATGTGACTTCCTATTGGCAAGCTTTCGACACTTCAAGTGGCCTCAAAGGGCAAATGGCCTGGCACGTGCGTCATTGTGATGTCACCGCGACTTCGTGGTGAATGGTAGATGTTGTTGGTCTGGTGGAAAATGACTGTTCAGCTTCTTTCTACTCTGCTCGTGTTGTCATAATGAAGATGGAAGGTTTAGGAAGATACGAACCCCTACTTGGTCTAACACTTATACAGCTGCCATCTGTCCTGGTTTTTCGAGGATTGGCCCCCTTTGTCAAGAGGCAGCTGTCCTGGGGACTCGTAGTTTTCACGGAAGAATAATTTATTCAGAATATGGGTTTTTGTCCATTGTAAGTCCTCTCTATTTAATTCTGTTCATCCCACGATATGTCCCGGTTTTGTGTCTCTGTTGGTGCAACCCAACTCACTTAGAGGTGAACTCTAGACCACGACGAATCGCATTCAGACATTCAAAGTCAGACCGTCTTGCCAAAATATGGGTGTGGATGCGCTGTTCTCTAACACACTGATGTGCTGCTCTCTAACTCACCAGTGTGCTGCTCTCTAACACACGGCGTGCTGCTCTCAAACACACCGGTGTGCTGCTCTCTAACACACTGGTGTGCCGCTCTCTAACACACCGGCGTGCTGCTCTCTAAAACACCGGCGTGTTATCTCTAACACACCGGCGTGCCACTCTCTAACACACCGGCGTGCTGCTCTCGAACACACCGGCGTGCTGCTCTCGAACACACCGGCGTGCTGCTCTCTAACACACCGGCGTGCTGCTCTCTAACACACCAGCGTGCTGCTCTCTAACACACCGCAAAGAATTGACACGGTCTGTTAATGTGACAAAACCTTACCAATTGACTGTGTCAGATGGAGGCAGGTTTACGTAGCAGTCTTTAACATTGGTCGAGGAAGCCTTAATGTAAATCCACTGTGAACCACTGGGTTAATCCTCGTTCCGTGTCTGTTCAGTAGGTATCGGGCTCTCGCACGCAGCGCACACATTCGTGCTGCGTGCTTGGCTCCCCGTGCGCGCCGCGCCCGCTGTGCACGCGCTCGCTATTCACGCGCTCGCTATTCACGCGCTGGCTATTCACGCGCTCGCTATTCACGCGCTGGCTATTCACGCGCTCGCTGTTAACGCGCCGTGCTCGCTATTCACGCGCCGGCTGTTCACGCGCCGCGCCGGCTATTCACGCGCCGCGCTCCCTGTTCACGCGCCGCGCTCGCTGTTCACGCGCCGGCTATTCACGCGCCGGCTATTTACGCTCTCGCTATTCACGCGCCGGCTATTCACGCGCCGCGCTCCCTGTTCACGCGCCGCGCTCGTTGTTCACGCGCCGCGCTCGCTGTTCACGCGCCGCGCTCGCTGTTCACGCGCCGCGCTCGCTGTTCACGCGCCGCGCTCGCTGTTCACGCGCCGGCTATTCACGCGCCGGCTATTCACGCGCCGCGCTCGCTGTTCACGCGCTCCCTAGTCACGCGCCGCGCTCGCTATTCACGCGCCGGCTATTCACGCGCCGCGCTCGCTGTTCACGCGCTCCCTAGTCACGCGCCGCGCTCGCTATTCACGCGCCAGCTATTCACGCGCCGCGCTCGCTATTCACGCGCCGCGCTCGCTATTCACGCGCGCGCTCGCTATTCACGCGCCGGCTATTCACGCGCCGCGCCGGCTATTCACGCGCTCGCTATTTACGCGCCGCGCTCCCTATTCACGCGCTCGCTATTCACGCGCTGCTGCGCCCCGTTACCGGTACCGAGGCCCTCTCTCCGACTCACGAACGGGGGACGTGGGCTGGGGGGGCCATCGGTCATCGCGATCAAACGCTTTGACGAAGATCATTCCTATTAATGCTGAGACCCTTGCACGCTCCCCCACGGAGCAGTGGTCTCCAGCCGTTTTAAATGCAAGACCGCTTTTAGACCTAAATACAACACAAGATCTCCCTCAAATTTCTCCTTTACCAAAATCCAAAAATAGGTACGCTATGCAGAACACTCGCCTATTCTTAGTCCTGTGCACCAGCATTCAACCTTTTTTTTTAAACTCTCCAGCAGCTTGCATTTGCAAGCCACGGCAGCCACGCTTTTACATGCACCGCCTTACAGCACATTAGCTCATCGCGTAAAATACATGTTTTCTGAACGCGAAGTTCGACTCCTGATGTAGATTTTCATGGCTCTATGTATGGGTGTTTCTCTCCGTAGCTTAGTGCTAAATTCAGAGACACCTGATGCTGCCTCCAACGTGGGAGGCAAAACGTTTTGAAGACGAGAGAATGAACGCCCGACACTGTTATCTCTAAGGAACAGCCGTGTTAACGTTGACGGTTCAAGACTCCCGGGTTCGACTGCTTGGAGAGCCCTGCTGGAGTCTCCGCTCACTGTGCTGTTAGAATTGCCCAACCGCGGCAATTCAAGGCCAATGATATTCGCACGTGGGCGCGCCGAGAGATCCACCCTCAAACAGGTGCAGGCCTCGTCCCCGAGGATCGCCAGAGATCTTTATAATTACAGCACAAAGCACCCAG
This sequence comes from Mordacia mordax, assembly GCA_036362905.1. Classification (NCBI taxonomy): domain Eukaryota; kingdom Metazoa; phylum Chordata; class Hyperoartia; order Petromyzontiformes; family Petromyzontidae; genus Mordacia; species Mordacia mordax. Next base: position 15,651,848 of record JAZEWT010000021.1, read on the forward strand.
TGAGCTTGCAAGCTCTGGATGCGGGGTTCCCGCGACACCACAAACATCCGAACTGACCAACACAACAACGCATAAAACTAAAGGGCAAATCACCTGAGCGACGGCACTAATACGTAAACAGTAACATAAAGATCGTATAGCACAATACATTAATAATAGACAAAGAAGAACAAAAGTTACAACCTCTGCTGTATTCCTAGGATCGTCCTCATTTCCAAGACCCTGGGAAATGTGTACGTTTACCTGGAACAAGTCATTTGAATGTTGGCTTTGTGCAAATTACACGGACAATCCTCGCTATCTCTCCCGCTTATTCGGTTTGCCTCTAAGATATGTCCTGGTTTATGTGCCTCCGTGCCGGGAACTCTAATCACCAATGGCATGCAGGAGGCGCGGGATTCTGTCCCCTTCCTAATCTCACGGTGACCCGTGTTACGTCACCTGTGTGTAACCCCACCTCCTCGCACATGCTCTCGCTCCCTATTATCTTCCTTCTCGTCTCCTTCTATTCTCCATTCTTCTCGCACTGCCTTCCCTGTCTCGCGCGATATAGACAGGTCCACCGGCACTATTAAGGGGTTACCGAGTGGTCCCTGCTGTCTTAAGACTAAAGTAAACCGGTACGGTCCCGGTACCAGTAAGAAAGTGACCGAACCATTCGGTAGAGTATAGGTGAGAAGGGGGGTTGTAATATGACCGCTACTGATAAGAAAAGTAAATCAATAACGTTTCACCACTGACCACCAGACGTCAATTTTAGCCCAACCCGAATTCACTTTCCTGTATGGTGGACTCCTGGTATGGTGGCTTCCCCACAGCCACAGCTCTCCTTCTACCCCTGCTGTACAAGAGGCTGGACCTCCTGTCCTTCGATCATAGCTCAGAGCCACGATTCATAACCGATGGGTCACGACCCATCGGTGGCCCGCGAGCACCACCTCGTGGTCCGTGGAGGCCAGATCTAAGTGAGCCTTGAGGTGCACAAGGTTTAGAACTCCTTGCTCAGAGCACAGCGTGTGCATGGCGATGTTCGCGAGCGTATCTCGGCTTTGTAACTCGGTACTGTTGTTAAAAATATAATTTGGCAAATAAATAATCCAGCTGTGCAAGTCCGGAGGGCTCTGCCCTGCGCTTAGTTTTTAGACACTGAAAGGAGGTAGATAGTTATACGCCTCTAAGCGTGAACAAGACTTGGATGACAAGGGGTTCGTTTCATATATTTATTTTTATACCCGTGGCTATTTTTGTTCATTTTAATTTCATGTTTTGTGTGTTGCTGTTTATGCTTGCATGGTTGCCTCGCGCTGCATCTTGAGACACTCAATGCGTACAGATAATTTTTACGAGCATTAAATAGATTTCCGGTTTTTATCGCCACTATGTTTTTTGAGTCCATCAGTCAATTGCCATGTTTTAGACTTATGCTAACCTACGTTATTAGGTTAACCCAGCAAACTGTGCCTGTTGTGATCCAGTTTTCGTGAGTTCCGCCAGCTAAACAAATCCAGCTGATTGAACAGACGGCAACTGCAGTGCCCTGCTAACGAGATTGTTTAAAAACCCGCGTTCTGTTGTTGGACATTCTGCGTGACGAAATGCATCAATTAGATACCAAGCACGTTTATAAACGTGAGTAATGCTCCACTGCTAAGTCAGGTTAAACGTTTATTCTGTCACTTGCGAGCCCACTGCATACATTCTGATGTAATTATTAACATGTCAGTGTAACGAAGTAGCTTTTCACGGCTCGATGCATGATAATTGCTTCGAAAAGCTGCTCTCTCGGGACAGCCGCGTCGATCGCTCCCTCTCTCCACCTCGCGACGTTTCGCCTCGCACGTTAGAGGCATCCTCAGGCGCAGTGTGCGTGTCAGTATCCAATTCAAGGGTTAAAGGTAAACTGGAGAGCTTTACACTTTGTTGCTCATGCCACTGTTAGCATAAGGGTACTTTTCTACTCTTACATGCTGACCATATATCTTTGAAGTGGTGGAAATATACCCACACTTTGCCCCACCACGTACATCTTGCTGATCAACTAACTTGATGTAGCAATTCACACGTTTTGATGGAGAGGATGTTTTGACAGGACACTGATACAGAATGATATTCTTACCGTACTTAAATACGTTTGTGGCCAGAGCAACTTAACAAGCAAGACAAGCGACCGATTATTCAAAAAGTAAACCATACTGTACTGTGTGTAGAATAACCAATGCTATAAAATCTATATCACGATTCAGGGCGGCACTGTGGCCCAGTGGGTAGCACTGTCCACTCACAGCAAGAAGGTCCCGGGTTCAAATCTCGGCTCGGGTGCCTTTCTGCGTAGAGTGTACATGTTCTCCCGTTGTCCGCGTGGGTTTTCGCCAGGCACTCCAGTTTCCTCCCACAATCCAAAAAACATGCTACTGCATCGGTTAATTGGCTCGCAGACTAAATTGCCCTCAGAGCCAGGTGATGGACTGGCGTCCCATCGTGGGTGTATCCCTGCCTTGCGCCCTGTGTCTGCCGCGATGGGACGAAGCGGTTTCTGACAATGAGATGAGATGAGCTTCAGGGAATATTTAGACAATGCTGGCCTTCACGGTGGCCCGTAACTACCAAGGCCAGACCTGTGCTGGCCAATAGATGGCGATGATGCGCAGATCTGAGCCGAGAGAACAGCATACAACTGATTGGCAAGATCCTCTATAGAGTTGCCACATGATACGACCAGGGTAATAATGAAAATAAAAAAATATTCCGCTATAGAATTTCATGGAATTAGAAGAATAAATGAAATAAATTCGAGATACTCTGTCTGCCATCTCGTGGGCTTGTTGTGACATCACAAAGGCCGTCAACCAATGAGAGGCCAGGAAATAATCGGTGACCTGATGCACGCCTAGCTCCAGATAGATCTTGATACAAACAAAACCATCCGTGCAGCAAGGTTAAAAGCACTGACAGTACCACGGAGAGCGAACACTAAAGTGTAGAAATGTTCCCCTCGATATTGTTCCTGTTGGAGTTCGACACCTGTGTTTGATTTTTTTTACTTCGTGACACCGGAAATGGCTCTCATGCCGGCTGTGATGTTTCGCTGTTCCATAATTATTTGGCCGCTATTGTGGTCAGCTTCGATTGCGTTCCGACGATGCCTTCAATGAGTTTCTCAGCCACACCTGTTGTATGCTCCCGCTTGCCACAACTCCCACACACGCAGAGTGTGCGCCATTGCCTTTCGGTCCGCTTGCAATCCGCTAAGTAACGGTGCACGTTACGGCTGGTGTCAAGCAGCTGCACGGGGTAGGCGCTCAGCCAGCGACTATCCCCTTCAGCCTGGCGAATTTCACTCCCTTTAGTGGTGTTTCGTTCTTAGACTGGGTCCTCCTCACACTGGGTGCGTGAGTCTCCTCTTGCCAGTAAACACAGCATCGACCGGCACCCCTGCTGCCTGGCCTTCTCGTGATGCGCGTGGTAACGGAGTGTCAGTGTCTCGCAACCGCAATCGATTTTCGAGCTGCAGTCTTCCCCAGAGGTGCGACGCGCAGACCCACTGTAGAGTGGACAACTCCGAGTGTCGACTCACTGCTGCCTTGCTCCCTCGTGGGTGAGTCTTGGAAGACGAAGGCTCGGGGAGTTCACTCTGAGAGAACAGCTGATCGTCCTGGTATCTCTCCTTGCCGTACAGGCACAAGTATCGTGTGATGACTGGCAGTATCCAGCACCGTTTGATGTTTCACACAGACGGTTGTCCCGGGGTCGGTAGCAGATGTGACTGTGATGTCAGCATTCAGCCAGGGATTGAACTCGTGTCGCCAGATGTGCGGTGCGCAGACTCGCGCGCGCGGTCGATTCGCAAAGCAATGTCGCGAACGCACATCGCGTCAATCAGTGCAGTTGTGTGGACAGCGCTCGCCACACCAACGTCTCAAACCAGACAGGAGAACACCTCCTGACTGTAATCACGAGAGCAAGACGATCCACTGTGATCCAGGTAAACGAGACGAATGTTCACCTTGGTTGAACTGACCAGGTGCAGATTTGACGTTATTGTGATTTATCTGATACTATTAACGACATCCTGGATCGATCCAAATGCTGGACAGATTTGAGACTGTATCTTGTAATAATACATATTGTATCCTTTTATAGACCCGGGTTCGAATCTCGGCTCGGGTGCCTTTCAGTGTGGAGTTTGAATGTTGTCTCCCCGTGTCCGCGTGGGTTTTCGCCGGGTGCTCCGGTTTCCTCCCACCGTCCAAACGTACGTTGCTGCTGTTACTTCCTAGGTTAATTCGTGTACTGAGGAAATTGTCCCCGGTGCCATGCGATGGACTGGCGTCCCACGCTGCCCTGAACCCTTTTTTTTCTGTTTACTCCTCCACGCTAAGACGTCTATGAAAATAGCTGCATACCTAAACGGTTCCGAGCGGCCTAAAAAGATCTGACTTGACTCACTCGTGCTGATGTCGTTTGAAAGGGAAACCCTGGGAGTCGCAGACTCGCATCACAAGGCGCACATGCCGACACATGTCTCGGCTCTCTCCAGGCATTTCCTTTCGGCGTGAGAGAGGACACCGCCTTCTCGCTGGCGCGAAACGACCCCATATCAGATGAGAGAAGTCTCTCCATAGCTCGTCTTTTGGAATAGCCGTGTCTGGTGGTAATTATCACAATAATTGCACTTCAAGAGCGTTTTTCACCCGAGGGTCACAAAGCGTTGCACAGAGCTGTGGAGAGAACGGCATGTGAGCAACAACAACGACGTATGAACGGCAAATCAACAACAATGACGGGTTTCTTTTTTTACCTTTGCCGAAACTGTTGAGCTATGTAGCTCTTTTCAACAATTGTCCAGCAGGGAATGCTTAGCAAATGAAAATATTTCGGGGCACCGGGAATAATTTAGTCAGGAGAATTAAACAAGGAATTAGTGAGTCTTTTGGATTGTGGGAGAAAACCGCAGTGCCCGGCGAAAACCCACGCGGACACGGGCAGAACTGCACGCAGTCACCTGAACCGGGAACCGAACCCGATGTTCTTGCTGTGAGGCGGCACCGCTACTCCGCTGCGCCACTCCGAGCCTCTGGGAAGTGTCTCTCACCCCGCCAGACACTGCACGCATGCGGAGTCTCCACACCGCTGTGTTGTTGCTAATTCATAACCTTGTCCTGGGCCATCAATAAATATTTATCGCCACCCTCTCCGTACGTCGTTCGTCAACCACGTGGCACGCGGTAATTTAACCGCAGTGGAGCAGCGTCAAGCGCTTGCCGACACGTTTCTCGCA
>JAZEWT010000021.1:15662844-15674715 GCA_036362905.1 Mordacia mordax
GCGTGGAGCGAGAACAGCGCGTGGAGCGAGAACAGCGCATTGATAGCGAGAACAGCGCGTGGAGCCACAACGCTCACTGAATCCGCGAGGAATATTCGGTGAGAGAATTGCTCTTCGTGGCTGATTTTTCAGGATAGCTTTGTCGAGTGTTTCTAGTATTCCCTTCTCGACGTTTAAGGCGACGTTTAAGGCATCAATCAAGCGTTAGGGTTTAGAATTAGAACGCCCGATAGATGTTTATTTTTATTACAGCACAGAGTACCCAGTGAGCTTGCAAGCGCTAAATTCAGGGTACCGACGACACAACAAACATCGGAAATGATCAACGTATGATGCCTCTACCACGTGGGGAGGCGAAACGTCCCGAAAGAGAGAGGAAGAACGCGCGACACTGACATCCCGAAAGAACAGCTAGGAGGAACAATTATCAACACATATCGAGCCTTGGACGAACGATATCCGTACAAAAGTCGGTGTCACTGCAATGACATCAGTTTCAATTTTCGCCGACGAAGCGTCCTTATTCGTGCCGGTTTGATCCGGGCGGCTGTGGCTGGTGTCTGCCCTCCTTGATAATAATAATTGCACTTCGAGAGCGATTTTCACCCGAGGGTCACACAGCGCTGCACAGAGTTGTGGAGAGAACGGCATGTCAACAACAGAGCCATTCAATTGAAGCAGCACATACATTAGACCCATTAATATTCATCGTGATCATCATCATCAAAGGCCATGATCTGTCCACTGCTCTCAGAAGACATCCCTGCACTATGACGATCTTTCATGATCTGCAGTGGGCATGATGCAGCTTGATCCTTCACACGAGTTCGTCTCATCAGGGTACCTCCGTGGCGGTCATCCTCTCCGCCTTGGTCTCTCCTCTGGGTGCCACAACTTTGCACGCATCTCTGTTAAGCTTCTTCAGTAATATCCCGCGGTTCATTTAAATCGATATCAATAAGCCCAAGGGAGTTTTATCAGTTTCTCCGTCTGTTTTATTGATGATGGCTACGAGACCTTGTCAGCTTTGTGAATCTAAATATCCCGGGTTTTTCTCAGCCTTCCACAGCAATGAGCAGGTACAACCGCGGCTATCTCGCCCCCTTTCGCCATATCCTGGAAAAGGCCCATCGCTCAAAACGTCAGTCTTGTATATTCGTTTGTTGCCTGCTATTGGTAATAATGAATACGGTTATTATATGACATTTTTAAATGGGACAGACCAACAGTTGATCTTGTTTAGAAAAGGGATACTCTTTAGTCTGTCGGAGAAGCAGGAAGAGAACGCATGAATCTCCGAAAATCCACAAGTTATCCATCATCTTGACGTAACGCGAAGCAAGCAGGACACGTGGCGAGCAGACCGGCGTTCGAAATAAACGACGACCTAATGAGAGAACGAGTCCATGAAATCACTGCCACCAGCACTTTGCCCGCGACCAGTGCTCCGTTTCACAGCAAACTATGCGCTGTAAACAAACCCGTTTTTAGTGCGCAGCGTTTAACTTGTGCAATTGATTACCCTTGAAAACAGAATCATCACGCGGGGGTTCTTAGGGCATATTTTTGTTTGGGGGGGGAGTGGGAGGTAAGATATATAATTAAGTCTCGAGCCACAAAGCAATGCCCAGTGTAATACTGATTAATAACACGTGTTTCTGCCGCTCCCTGTGCCTGCACTGCCTCGAGTCAAACTTGCCTTGGGGTTCCACGTGGCACAGACGAATCGCTGACGATGCCTCGGTTCGGAGACGCACGCGATGCGTGAGCTCCGCAGGGAACAGCAAACGCATAGCACGCGCAGTGGCAACAATGGTAAAATCAGAGTTGCGAAAGTAACGCAATTCGATTCTCGAGGGTGGCAATGTGAGTTTGTGAGCCAACTGCTTCCGTCGAGGTTTTACTCACCAGAGGGCTTCAGTCAAGAGAGAGAGAGAGATGGGTGGCTTTCCTGTTACTCCAACAGCGCTTTGCTCTATGGTCGGTGTTTATTTTTAAAGCCGAGAGTACCCAAGTGAGCTTGCATACGGGATTCCTGCGACATAACAAACGTCCCAACGGACCAACATAACAACGGATAAACACATAGGGCATGGAAACATACAGCAAGAAGCCATAAATAATCTCGCTGTGGCTTGAGCGAACGATAAACGATGAGACTTGCTCGAGGATGTTCGTGATCGCCGCGTCCACGTTGGGAGAGGTTGTACGGAGGAGTATAGTCAGCCGGTAGAGGGCACTGTTGCTATGCGGCGTGTGCCCATGACCAATTCACCGGGTAGTGAATTGACAAACCACTTTGGGTGTTCTTCCTGTGTCCGCGTGGGTTTTCGCCGGCTTCTCCGGTTTCCTTTCACCGTTTAAAGACACGCTGCTTTCTAGGTTAATTGGCTTGCAGACTAAATTGCCCGCAGTGCCCGGTGATGGACTGGCGTCCCATCGTGGGTATATCCCTGCCTTGGCATGTTCAGTAAATTGCCCCAAAAAGGGCCCTGCGATGTATTGGCGTCACATCCTAGGCATAGCCCACCTTGCGCCCTCTGTCTGCCGAAATAGGCTCCGGCCTCGGCCCCCTACGACCTAGTGCATGATTAAGTGGGTACTGATAATGATGATGACGACTTTCCGTGTATAATTTTTCAGAAATTATTGTTGATATCCGTGTAGTACACAAACGTCACATTCCGCCGCGTTATCATAAACATCATCTCCATAGCCGCTCTTTCGGGATGGCCATAGCGAAAGTTCCTCTTCTCTCTCCCTCTCTTTCTCAACGTTTCTGAAACGCCTGGCGATGCCCCTCCAACGTGGTAAGTCGAAACGTCGCAATGGACCGAGGAGAAGCGCTTGGTGGCACGGCTCTTCGAGAAAGAACAGCTGATGGGAGAGCACTTCTCACCAGAGCCGGAATCACGCAACATCTAAAGTTCATCGCGTGTTAAAAACAACAGCAAGAGCGCTATCAAACGTTACATTAATAACCTGGTAACTGTGCGGTGGGATGATTAATCTAGATGCCAAATGTTAATTTATTCCAGTGTCCCCGTGTCCTGCTGCGTGTTTTGCATCAACAAAGATGTATTAGGCGTCGTGTGCCGCTGATTCTTCAGCGGGGAGCGTGGCTCCACACATGGCTGATATTTGAGTTGTAATTGTGGGTTTTTTTTTCTGCTGAGGAATCAATTGCCGCTTGTTTGCGATGCTCCTGCGCGAGGCGATCCCATCGCCACAATGCCTTCAGGCCACTGTCCGCGCTGCTCCAGACAGCATCGCTTTGTGTGTTTATCTTAAACGCGCACCAGCATGGCGGGGGGGGCGCGCGATGTTTATTCATTAATTTCGCGGTGCCTAATGTTTACTTTTGGGAAATTAAAGTTCACAGTAATTACGGTTATTTTTGTGTCCACGACGCCCATTTCTGCTAACTTAATGAAGTTTACGCCGGTTGCGGGCTCCGTACAAAAGATAGCCTTGTTGATTACAATCCACTGTGTAATGGCAATTCTAGACATTCGTCAATAGGACTATAAACCTTGGTGGCAGGAGGCACGGTGCCGCATAGAGTAACGCTGTGCCGCCTCACAGCAAAAAATCTCGGGTTCGATTCCTGGCTCGGGTACCTATTTGTGTGGAGTTTGCATGTTCTCCCCTTGTCGGCGTTGTTTTTTGTCGGGTACTCCGGTTTCCTCCCATAGTCCAAAGACACGCGGCTGCCCAAGTTATTTCTCCTGACTGAATTGGCCTCAGTACCCTGTGGTGATGTAACTTCCTTAGCCCTCCCCGCTGAACAATGGAAGCGTTAACGCCTGACGTTTTAGGCAGTGCCCCTTTGTCAGGTCAATTTATGTAGATGCTAAATAGGAGTTGGCTGAGAACTGAACCCTAAGGAACTTCAAATAAAACAGAATAGATCTCTGAGTTTTGTCCTCCGAAGCTGACGAACTGCTTCCGGTCGAAAAGGTAGGAGCTCAGCCAGTGCAGGGCACAGCCAGAGGCCCCTATACCCTCTCATCTCATCTCATTATCTGAAACCGCTTAATCCTATATAGGGTCACGGTGAGCCGGAGCCTATCCCGGAAACACAGGGCGCAAGGCAGGAATACACCCGACGACGGGACGCCAGTCCACCGCCGGGCGCCCCTATACCCTCCAGTCGCTCAAGCAAGGTAAGGTGGTCAACGGCATCAAAGGCAGCGCTCAGATCAGGAGGACGAATACTTGGCAAGCCTTCATCAACAGCGACGAGTTGGTCATTAACTACTTTGACCAGAGCAGTTTCAGTACTATGGCCGAATCTAAAACCATGTTGGAAAGGATCGAGCAGGTCATTGTTGAGAACGTGTTTCTGTAGTTGTGCGGCTATTGCACGTTCAAGAACCTTAGAGAGGAATGGTAGATTTGAGATGGGGGGCTAATTATCAAGGATGTTGCAATGGAGGCCAGTTTTTTTTAAGCAAAGGTGTAACTGCAGCACATTCGATTCGTGAGGGAACGGTGCCAGAGTGAAGTGAGTTATTAAAGAGATTTGTGACACAAATGGCAAGGAGTTTGAAATTTGACCGGATGATTTTGGATGGGAAGGGGTCCAGGGAGCAGTTTCTAGGCCGAGATCTGGTAACTAATGAAGAGACATCGGATTCAGTTAACTCGGAAAATTCCAGGAGTTTTGAGATCAAGTTAGGTGGAGGAACATTTATTAAGGTATTGGTTGGCGGTTGAGATACGGTGATCTTTATGAATGAAGAGCGGTAATGCTGATTGACTGGTTGGACGAAGGAACACATTAATGGTCAAGATAATAATATTTGGCTTGTCGCAGGTATGAGCCAGAATTCTGGAAAAGTGTTTGGCGCAGTCAAGTGCCTTCCGGTAGTGGTCGAGCTGTTCCTTAAAGATACATATACTAAACCTATCTCATATAAAGCCACGTGTATACTTGCACGCATCTGTATTATGAAATCCAAACCGTATACCTATCCGTACTATGTAATATACATAAACGCAAATGCACGCTGCAGTAGACTCCCATCTGTACTAGGTAGCAGGTACCATACATCTATCTGTACCATGCCAATGAATTGAACCTTAATGGCCAAATAGTACATCGCTTTAACGTGGTTTCGTGTTACTTGAGGAACGCTGCATGTGGCAGACGCACAAGGCCGTTGCGTGTTGCCATTTCAAAACTGCACGTCTGTTACCGCCGTTCATCCTCTGCAGTTGCAAGTTATATTTACTTACGCTGGAAGGAACCTGTGAGCCATATTACTCTAACAGTTGTCCAGGGGTGAGGGGTAAGCGGACAGAGCACAGTGCAGGGTTATACCCATGATTGGACGCCGATCCATCGCAGGGCACCTTGGGCAATATACTCAGTCGTCTAATTAGCCGACGCAACAGCAGAGAGTTTGTTTTTTAACTGTGGGAGGAAGCCGGAGTACTCGGCGCAAACGCACGCAGGCACGTGGCGTAGAAACCAGCGAACTCCACACATTCACCGGAGCCGGGAATCGAACCGGAGATATTCTTGCTGCGAGGGGGGCAGCACTTAGTCGTTAAGCCACCGAGTAAACCCGAATGAATTCCAGGGCCAGCCCCGTGCACAGGAAAGCTGCGTTGTCGTTTAGGAACGCGAAACGCTCAACTGCAGGTCTATAATTTTTGCAGCAGAGAAAAAAAACACTGAAATGCTTTGGCCCGACGGCACTTGGCTCACTTGAGACCGGGGCACAATAAGTCTCGCTGTGCGCGTGAGAAAAAAAAACCCGTATTATATTGTGGCTCAACGTTTTCAGAAAGGAGGAGGAGGAGGAGGAGGGAGGGGAGGGAAATATATTATAAAAAGCCCTGGTTTGTGCGCGATGGACAATTGACTCATTCACTGGCTGTGTTGGCTGTGTGTGCTCAGCCAAACGGGAGGAGAAGGAGGAGGAGGAGGGGAGCGGCTGTCGAGGGGAGACTTTGGCTCCGTGGCTTGAAAGGAAACTGCACGCGTAGTGTTTACATCGAGCACGGACCCCGCGTCCAGCGCACGAGCTACGGCCACCGAACAACGACTTTGACTGCAGCATCACTGCCCACTTAATCCTGTACGGGGGGGGGGGAGGGCGGAACCTATCCCTGCAGACAGAGGGCGCAAGGCGGGCTTATACCCAAGATGTGACGCCAGTACATCGCAGGTCACTGGGGGCAACTTACTCAATAGGCCAATTAAGCTAGGCAGCAGCGTGTCTTTGGACGGTGGGAGGAAACCGGAATACCCATGCGGATACATTCCGGATATTATTTATTGGTGTTTTTAGAAGAAACGTTACAGTGGAGGCACTTGCACCCCAAGCAGAGTTGATGGATTGTCACGGTGAGATTCCAGAATTTACTCTCGGGTGCTTCTTTAGTGTTGTTGCCATTTCGTTTGTAATGTTTCTCATTCGCCCAGTTGGAGTTGCACTGCCTTGTTTTTAAGCCATTAGCCTCCAACGAACTGTTTGCATTGAAAATCTAATAGTCGGAGGCATCGTCAAGGGTGTAGAGACAGTCTCAGCTCGCATGAGGATGCCTCCAACGTGGGAAGCGTAACATCGTGGAGGAGATACGGCTCTCCCAAAGGAACAGCTTCGGGAAGCAACCGTCATGCATCGATCCGTGAAAACCTACATCATTCATCAAATAGTCGATGCACGTTGTCATTAGCCTGGTGTTTCCAGCGTGGGAGGTGAGAGGTCATGAAGGACAGCGGAGGAATGCTCTACACGGCTATCCCGAAAGAGCAATTTTCGGTGCAACATTATTTCGAGAGCAATTCACGGCACAGGAATGATTTCTAAACCAGCTTTCACGATCGCTTCGGTAACATAGTCATGAACACATCGCAGTTTCTCAGCTGGCTCATGTGAGATCATCCCCACTGGAGTGAGTGCCTTGCCATTATGATTGGATGACACACAGGGCAACGCTCGTGCACAAACCTTCACAGAACCCTCTGTACAGAGACGCGTTCGCATCAGGGCAAGACATGCCAGTGGCAGACAACGGCAGTAACAGACGGTCTCATCATCATTATCAATACCCACTTAATCCTGTACAGGGTCGCGGGGGAGCGGAGCCTATCCCGGCAGACAGAGGGCGCAATGCCGGGCGCAATATCCTCTGTCTGGCGGGATAGCATGCGACGCCAGTACATCGCAGGGCACTGGGGGGCAATTTACTCAGTAGGCCAATTCACCTCGGCAGCAGCGTGCTTTTTTACAGTGGGATGAAACCGGAGTACCCGAGGAAAACCCACGCGGACACGGGGAGATGGAACACACAAGCTCGGGAACCAAGCCCGGGAGTTTCTTGCTGTGAGGCGACAGCGCTAACCACTGCGCCACCGCGCCACCCGCAGTTTGAGACCTAATTATCTTAATTGCAGTCGCGTGCTAACGTGAAGCGTATTTGTGGGGGCCACGGGACCGCAGTGGGTCCGTGTCTCTCACACAGGTGATTCGTCGCAGGTATAACGTGAGCCTGCGAGCGGAGAGATCGGTGGCGTGAGTCGCGGCGGGGCATTAGTTCACAGACAGCTGGGTACAACCGCGGCGACGTGAACGTTCTCATCATGGTCCCCGCATCCTCCAACATTGCAACCACGGGTGGAATGGCGTCCATCCTCTAACCACGGGTGGAATGGCGTCCATTTCCCACCCGTAGTGTAAGGGGCGGCGCGGTGGCGCAGTGAGTAGCGGTGGCGCAGTGAGTAGCGCTGTCGCCTCACAGCTAGAAGCTCCCTGGTTCGATTCCTGGGTCGGGTGACTTTCTGTGTGGGATTTGTGTGTTCTCCCTGTGCCCGTATGAGTTTTTGCCGGGTACTTCGGTTTCCTCCCACCGCCCAGAGACACGTTGCTGCCTACGTTAATTGGCCCGCTGAGTAAATTACCCCAAAAAGTGTGCCCTGCGATGTACTGGCGTCACATTCAGGGTATTCCCCGTCCTGGCACCTTCTGTGGACCAAGATAGGCCCCCCCCGCGACCTGCGATGTACTGGCGTCACATTCAGGGTATTCCCCGTCCTGGCACCTTCTGTGGACCAAGATAGGCCCCCCCCCGCGACCCTGTACAACATTAATTGGGTATTGATAATGGATGTAAATAAATGCACGGCCGATTTCTAACCGGAACACTGCATCATACCGGTCAGAGAGCGGCCGTTCGACTAACTTGCGGTGGTGTGCAAATGTGCTGATGCACAATGGCGTCAGCTGCCACACCGGGAGATTGGGTTGAACCTGTGATTTCGGGGGTCCATGCGCGACCCAGGACACAACGGTGGAGGACAAAAAAACATTACTTGCGAAATTATATTCACTGCCATTTGTGTTTTTACTCTTACTGCGAGGAAACGTATCAAGATTTTATGGCTAATACATCTCCTGACTCACAAAATGCGCTGTAATGTTGATTGCAAGCTCACGATTTAGGTTGATGTCTGTGCGCAGCAGTTACTCGCAGCGGCACATTTCTGGATTTGAGAATTCCTGCATCGTGCAGTTGGCCAAAGGACACATCTCTGGACGTAGGCGAATGGTCACACACAGCAGGTGGGTTTCACTTCCCTCTACGAGTAGCAGGGGTCACGGATTTCACACGTGCGTGCACACGTGAGATTGTCGACACAAACGCGAGCCGGAACATTGTGAGCTATCGTACAAGATTTCACCAACAAAGCATCGCTCAGCCTCCTCTGATGGTTACATTTTCACCCCATCAAAGAGAAACTGTTTGTCTGATGGAACATATTTAACTAAGTAGCCAAAAAGGATGGCTTTTGGACACAGATCTCAGAAGAGCAACAACCCAGAATTTTTTTTACACTGATTTGGCGCCTGATTATGCCTCGAACGTGGGAGGCAAACATAGGAGAGAGAAGGAACATTCAACACGGCTGTCCTGAAAGAACAGTGATGGAGAGCAATTCTCACAAAGCTAGCAGTGAAAACCTACATCAGTAAAAATGTCTTTTGCTTTGAAAATGTTCACGTCACAAGCAGAATGTTAAGAGCTTTAACATAACATACTGATTGAAAATAATGTGGATGAAGGGGACTTGTGTAGCTGTGCATCTCTCCCTCCGAGAGAAAGGAAAATGGTGAAATGAAATGGGAAAGGGCTGCTGTGTTGTATTCACACGCCTGCTGCTTCGAGTTTATTTTGCTCACTAGGCCAGATCTCGAGGCCCTGGCATAAGGCTCGTACACAGTGGTGACCTCGGAGCATTTGGCTCGAGGGGTTGATGAGCGCTGTATGAGCAATCGCAATTGAATAAATTGCTCGTAACTTTTAGAATTCTGCTAATTACTACGGTAACGTCGGTGGCTCACACTGGCCTACGCTTGCGAGTGACGTCAGGGGGTGTTTTTAACATCCGCTGAGAATCAAACGTCGTGTAGCATTATTGTAGTTACAAGCAGAGTACCCGCCCTACAGGGGATCTTGTTCCAAGCGTGAAATACATTCATCTGCCGTATCTTGTTTACATTCTCTTCTGCCTTCAGTGCTTTAACTTGGGCTTCTTCCTGTGAATATTAGCGGCTCTCTGAAGTTTAAGAAGAACAATCAATGGGTGGAATGTAAAGCTGTAATACGACCTAAAATCCTTGGTTTTGTACAGGTACAATGTGCGCTTGTTAAGGAGTCGCATCCCGGTACACTCAGTGTGGACATAAATAAAAACACTTCGTCCATTATGTAATAAATAATACCTACAGTAATAACCAGGGCGGCCACTGCAATCGAACCGTGAAAATCTGCAACGAGCGGCGAATTCGCTGTCGCTGGGACACGCCGGTGCCCTGGGGGAAGCGGGCGAGACAACCTTGTGATTTGGAAATGAATTCTCTGTTAATAAAACGTACGGCTGGGTCGCGTGCTTTCATAAGCAATTGCTGTCATCGCATCAGCTTCGGCAGTTTTACAAAATATGTCCCTGTCCTGCAGAAGTGGCTGCTAGGATATGTCATCTCATCTCATTGTCAGAAGCCGCTTTGTCCTGTACAGGGTCATGGTGAGCCGGAGCCTATCCCGGCAGACACAGGGCGCAAGGCATGGATATACCCTCGACAGGAGGCCAGTCCATCACCAGGCACTGCAGGCAATTTAGCCTGCAAGTCAATTAACCTATGCAGCCGCATGTTTTGGACTGTGGGAGGAAACCAGAGTGCCCGGCAAAAACCCACGCGGACACGGGGAGAGCATGCAAAGTCCACACAGGCACCCGAGCCGAGATTCGAACCCAGGACCTCCTTGCTGTGAGGCGACAGCGCTACCCACGAGGCCACTGTGCCGCCCAGGTTGTGACATGTGTCCACGAAGTTGTCCATTGACATTTCCTACGAGCTTTCCAAGTGGGTCGTTCCTTCAAGCGCGACGTCTAAATTAGCCACGCTTTTCATTGAGATATTTATTTGTGCGTGCTAAATGAACTTCCCGTTTGCATATGGAGTTTGACATTGAGTGAAAACGAAGGTTTGTTTGGATGAAAGTGCTTACGGCAATTCGCGAAAATTAGAGAATAATAACGGAAGCGACACATGGTAAAGGGAAATTTTCGAGCAAAAAAAAACAGACACTACTGGCTGATGCACGCTGACATTTGGTGGGACATAATAAGGCTGTTGTGATGCGTGCCAGGTCAGAATCTCTGGATCAGTGACTGCCCTTGCGTGATGATGATGATGATGATGCAGGAGCGGTGATAAGTTGGATGAGCATTTTTAAATAAGATGTATTCTACATGGCAGGGAAAAAGTAGAAACATTATATCCTTTGTAGCCGCGAGCAATGCTCTTTGATTCGTCCTGCCTCTACTTTGCTGAAGCATTATGTAATGTCGATTGAAATGCGCTTTGGCAAGTAAACAAATTCTTAACTGAAGCCACAACAGGGGATGTGAGCGCCCACACGAAGGATTGCAAGACGACAGCAAGGCAATGCTAATGAGTTGTGAATTCTCACAAATTTGGTGATGTTTCTGCTGTAACAGGGAGGTGCAGTGGTAACATCCGTGCTTCACAAAGTCCGGCCCGTGTCAGTTCGATTCCTACCTAAGGTGTCTCTCTGTGTGGAATGCGTGTTCTTCCCCTCGTCTGGGTACGTTTCCCCTCGCTTCTCCAATTCCCTTTCACACAAAAAAAAACCGCTTCTTCATTAATTGTCCAATTACATCATGATGCAGTGTCTGGCAAATGTTGACCCCGGTTGACCGCCCTATCACTGCGGTTTCCTCGCTAGGCCTCCCCGTCTCGTTCACGACCAGGCGTAGATTGTGCGCATTACAATTTGTATTATAATCATTATTGTTATTAGTTGTTGTGGTGCACCAGCACAACGAGTCAGTTACCACCGCCTTAGCAGATGTGCTATGATGAAGGACCATTGCCCGAAACATCGAGTCGTATTATGATTAGTCTAAGGCCACACAGGGCGGTGACGACTGGGTAGATTATTGGTTGGACACGAACATTGTTTTGGAAAATGTGATGTTATCGTTTGACTCAATATTCGAATCAGGCAGAGCAACTCGTAGAACACTGCGGATAGACGATGCAAACCGGATAACATATATAAAGTTGAACATTACCTTGAATTACAACAAATTATAATTGTGACTCCTCGTGGAGTCACCTTTTAAAAACATCAATAGTGATCAATGGAATAAATCAATGGTATAAATAACATTAATTACTCGTTATTTATAAAGTCTGTAGGCTGGCTTGCACGCTTGACTCTCACTCCAGGGATGCTTCCAATGTAGGCTTGCCACCTCGAGAGACACAAAAAACCGGGACACATTGTGAACTTTAATATAATGAGAGCGCACGGTTTGTGTAATTTGCA
>JAZEWT010000021.1:15676787-15705388 GCA_036362905.1 Mordacia mordax
GTTTGTACCGACGGTCGCGGAAACGCCGCTTACCAATACGTGCAGAAGCGCAGAAGCACAGGACTGCGTTAATGTTGCACTCGGTCGCGCACGAATGATCCAACCCGACATTAGCCGGCGCCACCGTACAGTTGCAACGGCTATGGAGTTGGATCGGCGCAACAGCATAGACGCCCCGAGTGCCTACGATCCTCTAGTGGGTGTTTAATGCGAGCCGACAGACAGCAGGTTAATGTCGTGACGAGTGTCCAAGGTAGGTGGTGTTTAGTGGCGTTAAGAGACATTGATGTAGGGTATGGGTGGAGCGTTCCAATGACAGGTACCTTTCTAAAAAGCAGGGTTTCCCAATGTTGCATTGATTGAGACCAATTACAGCTGGTAATAGCGTGCCTGTATCTAAGTATTTCGTGCAAAAACAAATGAAGCGAATACCCGCTGCACAAACCTGATGATGTTAAACGCATCTAGTGTTATTAATCTCATGCGGTTTTACATATGCGCTCTCGCCATTGTGGGAATGCCTCAGATGAATTCTCCCATCCGTTGTTCTGGTTTACATACCAGTCACTCGTTTAGGGCTGAGTAAGCCTCGGGGAGGCCCAGGATCCGTTCAACTGTCACTCTCCGCTGACGTGGGCTGGGGACAGAGATCAAACCCAGGTCGCAGGGTTCGTGACGCGCAGTTTGCTAATCACACGAACACACGACGACATCAATATCTTCACCTGGGTCACTTTCAAATTGTGTCGTGAGTTCTCTCTCGGTTAAACAAATAAAATGAGCTTTTGCGTACTTAAGACGGCGCTCTCTACAGTAAGTTAACTAGGCTTGGGCTACTTCATAATCATCAGGTGTGTACAGCGTGTCAATTTGAGATTGGATTGATTGCTGGTAACATACACAGAAGGGGGATCCGTGAGTGTGTCGCATGGACTTTCAGAGACACCCCTCCCCTCGTAAAGAGGATGTCGGCGGTGACCGTATCGGCAACTCGCCAGGAGATGGCGTCCCCTCGGTAACGCCAGTTGTCTTGGTGCCAGTGGAGTCACTCTGCCGTCGAGTTTTTGGGTCTGGTGCCAACTTGCCAGGCTTGGAAGCTGGCACCGGGGTCACGAGAGGACACCGCTGGTCGCAGAGGCCACGTTAACATTGGTATGCATAATAGACATTGACAGTCGGCCCCCAGTGTCACGTGAAGGGACCGAGGTGCAGCGCTGCATTTGCCGTTGAAATGCTGGCGGAGGGGTCTTCAGGACAGGAGCCAAGCGCAGTGGCTTTCTAGGCCCAGTGATAGGTCGCCGAACTACAAGCCCTGGATCGCCCAGCTAATTCAGATGTAAATGTGGTAAGATTTGCTTTCCAAAGCTGTTCTCTCGGGTTTGCCGTGCCGAGTGCTCCTCCTCTTTCTTGCATGCATCGAGCCGTGAAAAGCTATATCCGTATATTATGATTTACTGTCGTGAAAGTTGTGATCAAACAAAGTTGTTCGCTCGGCCGTGAGCTTAAACATTGATTTTCGAGTAAGTCGCAAGAAAAGATTTACAAACTCCCGCTCTAGAGGGTATTTGGTCTTCTCTTCCATGCTGGCCAAACATCTTGAGAAGAGGTCAAGCAAAGTATTTCACTATACCATTTGTTTGGGGGGTGTTAATTATTTTTTATAAAATATTGTTTCTACTGCCGCGTCTGGAGATCGAACCTGCGATAATTAAATTGTATGTCCAGTGTGTTAACATTTCATCGTAAAGTACAACGGACCTTTGCAAAGGACATTGAAGCATTAAGTCAACCCAGGTTGGTTTATTATTCAACACTACCATCAGGCGTGTGTGTGGCTGGCAAGGTAGTTCGATATTTCAGAATTGAGACTCAATTTTGGCACGATTTTTGGTAGTTGTTGCAATGTCTCAGCAGGTGTCCGGTGGAATTGAACATTTCCTCATTACAGACGCGATAGCGTGAGGGTAAACATTCCGAGTTTACATTGATTTTGTGTGCGTGCTCTTAGTTGTTGGATTGAACTTTAGAACAGGTACAGCCCCGATTGCAGAAAGTTGGTTGTAATGTTGTAAAGCGCTATGGGTAGCGCTGCCGCCTCGCAGGGTGAAGGACCCGGGTTCCATTCCAGGCTCGGGTGCCTTTCTGTGTGGAGTTTGTCCCCTCTCTACGTGTCCGCATGTGTTAACGCTGAGTACTCTGGTTTTCGCCCCTCAGGAAAATCACGCGATACTGCCAAGGTTAATTGTCCTAAACAAATTGGCCCCAATGCCCAGCAATAGACTGGCGTCCTATCCTGTGTATTGCCCTACCTTGCGCCCCGTGTCTGCCGGGATAGACTCCAGTTTCACCGGCACCCTCTAGACTTGACATGATTGAGTGGGTACAGGTAATGACTATTTGCAGCCAGGTCAGATGCCGACACAGCGGGTGAGTTTATTGCATTCCTGTGGATCTTTTTAGCGTTATCTTCTCGTACTCTAGGCTTTTCTCTGGGTACTGTGGCTTTCTCCCACATCGTCAGCTACACGTCGATTTGTCGGTACGGCCCCAATGCGGCACCCTCCTAAAACCAGTTTCCAGCCTCCACGAGTCTTCCTCAATCCAAAATAATGGGACCATTATCTCTGCTGCAGGATGTGTAGTTCCTTTGTAGAGACACATCGTGATCCGTGGGCATGTTGTAAATAAATATACCAACATACCCGAAAGCAAAAATACAATTCACTGAAAGGCATGGAAAACTGATGTTCTCTACTCATGTGTGTTTTGTTGAAGTGGTAAAGCAGTGGTTCACACGCTGCGCTATAAACACAATGACGAGAGCTTGATTGCAGGTTTTCGCGGCTCGATAAATGACACTACTGTCCACAGCGCTTTGTGACCCTCGAGTGAAAGGCGCTTTATGAATGCAATGTTATTGTTATTACAACCGTTCATTCGGGATAAGCCCTGCCGCTCAGAAACGCCTGATGACGCTTCAAACGTGGGAGGCGAAGCGTCGTAAAGCAGTGAGAAGAAACAGAATCTCTACGCTGTTCCGACAAAACAGCGATGGAGAGCAATTCTACAATTAAAATAATACAATATGTCACGGGCACAAATGTAATGCTGAAGGTATTCATTCAAAAGAGGGTGATTGAGAGGCGCGAGGTACCCTGTAGAGGTGTCTGGAGGTGTGGTTAGGCGGTTAGCCAGCGCCAAGTCGCCAGACACTGCGTTTTGTATATCACATTATTGGCCAATTCATGTGTTTTTGGTTCTGGGAGGAAACCAAAGAAGCCAGAGGAAACCCACGCGGAACAGGGGGAGAACTCACAAACTCGACGCAAATGCGCCCGAGGTGGGAATCAAACGGTCTCGGGAAAGGACTTCTTTTTCTCTGAGACACAGATGTCACCGCTGCGCCACTCGTGAACATGATTCCTGGTCAAGACTCACAGTAGAGTTCTGTCTGAACAGATCCACGATCCCCTCTCCATCTCTGCACATTGATCACCCTGGGTGAAGTATGGTCAAACAACCCCATATGAGCCGATCGCATTGGGATGCCTTCATCCCTTAGACGATTGACACAGCGCAGTAAATTATCTTTTAAAAGCCAATTGAGGCCCGAGCTGTATGTGGCCACACTGTACAGGTGCCTCACAGGCAGGGAAATAACAACAGTGAGGTCTGAACCCCCCCCCCGCAAAAAACTCTATATATACCTAATAAAGACAAAGTTCCCCGTATAGCCTCAATAGACCATAGGATCAAGTGCTGTTAAGCGAGTAGTCACGATGAAAGCCAGCAGCTTTCAATTCCCACGTTTGCACGAGTTACCCATTAACCCTCTTTAGCACTCTTCCGCCATCACATATCTCCCAGTACTGATGTCTCTCCACTGGTTACTTGGTAAATACAGGATTGAATTCAAGATCCTCCTTCTCACCTACAAGGCGCACTCACTGTCGCTGCTCCGACAAACATCCGTGACCTACTTCAGGCAACCTCCTCAACACAACAACTTCGATCCTCCAATACGGGCTGCTTGCTGCACGTGCCCAGATCACACCTCGGATGGGTGAGAAAGAGCCGTCTCATGCGCTGCTCCCAGACTCTGGAACTCCCTGCCATTGGAGATTCGATCAACTGAGTCCCTAGGCATCTTCGATTCTCGTCTTCAGACTCAGCTCTGTGCAGTGCTTTGTGACCCTCGGGTGAAAAGCACTCTAGAAGTGCAATTATTATTATTATCATCCTTACGTCAGAAGAACGCGAAACTAGATTTAAACAATTCGTCCTAAGGGCGGGTACTCTGCTAGTCTAACTAATAGTAAGCGACTGCCAGTTGGACAAACGGAAACCTCCTACACACGCTGTGCTCACAGACTGGTGGGACTGCGGGCCCATTAACACAGTACTTTGTGACCCGCGCTTTAGAAACGTAAATATGATTATTACTATAACCTCATCTCATTGTCATGAACCGCTTAGTCCTGTACAGGGTCGCGGTGAGCCAGAACCTATCCTGGCAGACACTGGGCGCATTCAAGGATATACCCACGATGGGACGCCAGCCCATCACCGGGCATTGCGGGCAATTTAGTTTGCAAGTCAATTAACCTATGTTTTTTGGACTATGGGAGGAAACCGGAGTGCCCGGCGAAAACCCATGCAGACACGGGAAGAACATGCAAACTCCACAAAGGCACCCGAGCCGAGATTCGAACCCGGGACCTTCTTGCTGTGAGGCGACAGCGCTACCCACTGGGCCACCGTGCCGCCCTATTATTACTATAGCGGAACTGTTATATTCCTTGAATAGCAGGGTGGAGCAGGGCAACGCTTGCTTCTCAGAGAGAGTCCGGTCCGAGGCGGCTCGATTTCCTGTGCCGTGTTTTTGTGTTCTCCCCCTGTTCTACATGGGTTTCCGCCACTCTCTCCAGTTTCCTCCCAAAACTAAAGAACACTCATTAATACATTGGCCCGTAAAATCATAATATTACGACGCAATGAACACGCGCCACACGGTATGGATTGTGTTTATAATTTATTATACGTCTGTGCGCTTGGCTTAGCGTTTTGTGGCGTGATGGTCAAGCGCTGTGCTGTCTAAGGATTGGATGTCTATCTAGAGATCCAGAGGAGCATCTTCTGAGGAACGATTAGCCACTGATAGGACGTTAATTAAGGTTATTATACAAATTATATGATAGTGTTACTTTACCGGCTAATTAGCAACGCAAATTGTTGTATATAGATGGCGTGTGGGTCTTTGGCAATTGTTCGGTTTCCTCCCACTATCCCAAGACATGGCGCCGAGGTTAATTGTCTTGAATAAATTATCTGCGGTGCCCTGAGATGTTGTAACTTGCTTTCCCCTCATCACCGCAAGACAACCTATGTACACGAGCTGCATTGCACAACCGTTCTTTCCAGCTTGAATTAAAAGTTGACCGACTTAAATGATGGTGAAATCCGAAAATGCCCCCAGATTGACCCAACCTTCGTGACTTTAATCGGTTTTCACGAACATAATTCACCCGAATGTTAATAATAAACCCTTTTATTTACCCAGGAAAGGCCTGCTGGAGTCCCAAGCACTGCTCAGCTGTAGTCCTTTTTAATTGGGTTGTCCGGCCAATGTCACTCTTCAATGTTTGGGATGCGAAGAGCCGCACGGTGGCCCAGTGGGTAGCGCTGTCGCCTCTCAGCAAAAAGCGCCCGGGTTCGCATCTCGGCTCGGGTGCCTTTCTGTGTGGAGTTTGCGAGTTCTCTCCCCGTGTCCGCGTGGGTTTTCGCCGGGCACTCCGGTTTCCTCCCACAGTCCAAAAAACATGCTGCTGCATAGGATAATTGGCTTGCAGACTAAATTGCCATCAGTGCCCGGTGATGGATTGGCGTCCCATTGTGGGTATATCCCTGCCTTGCGCCCTGTGTCTGCCGGGATAGGTTCTGGCTCACCGCGACCCTGTACAGGGCAAAGCGGTTTCTGACAATGAGATGAGATGTTTGGGATTCGGATGGAAAGCCTGCACACGCAGACGCGTGATTGAAATGTCCTTGTGGATGTGCTCATGAACCTACCTTCTGTGCTGTCACCTCCGGAAGTCAAAGCCAATACCGCAGCTCCGCGTCCAGACAGGAGCAGTAGTGGCGCGGTTGGTTCGCACGCACCTGTGCTGCGAACCCGGCGAACTGAGTTCGATTCCTGGCCACGGTTAACGTCAGTGGCACGTGAAGATGCCCCCAACCTGGGATGCGAAACGTCGCGAAGCATCACTCGACACGGCCGTCCTGAAACAATCGCGGTGGAGAGTAATTGTCAGCTGTTTCCAGTATTGTTATCCATGGTCAGTCTTCTATTTACCGTGCAGCCCAAATAACCACGCGATTTATAGAGCCCAACCTTTGTTCTATAAAGCCCCGCCTTATCAATGTTGAGACACCACTGGTGAACATTTTATTAGCGAAATGAACCGACTTACAGGCGTTTTAACTTTATTTTACGTGAGTCTGCGGTGGTTGATTGGATGGGAATCATCCAGTACGATTATGATTGTCACTTAACCAAACAAATTACCAACGCGCGCCTTCAATGTCGACACAAACCGAAGCTGCTCAGACTGAACACAATAACAAAGGTGATTCAGTACGCATTGTGAATATGCATTACTGGTGGTACTCTGCTTTCCTCCCAGAGTCTAAAGGCATGATGCCTAAATTACTTGGTCGGACTAAATTGCCGTCGGTGCCCTTCGAAGTACTAGCATCCCATCTATGGTATGGCCCTGCTTTGTGCCTTTGTATGCCGAGATAGGCTCTGGCTGACTGTGACTCTGTACGTAATTATGTACTGTAAATAAATGAATAGGCTCTAGATTTCACTGATTGGTTCAACAAACAATATTGGTGTAGAGAGATATATTTTAATCTATCTCCCTCTCGCGCCAACAGTTAAGCTCTACGATTTGATGAAACGTTCAACTGCTTTAGGCCACCGGTTCTCAACCTTCTGCACCTCAAGGCCCACTCGGGTCTGGTCTCCACGGACCACTAGGTGGCGCTCCTGGCCTACTGATGGGTCGCTCAAAGCCGCCAGGCTAAGCGAACAACCACATGATATCAACAGACTCGGCCACGACTGAATATTTCACAATTTACCACCAGCGAGACTGAGAGTGCGATGGCAGTGACAACCTGTGTGCGCTAAGGTTCAGGATGAGGCGGACCTGGTCGCCTCTGTTGATGAGATATGCGGCTCATTCTGCGGTGGTGATGCGATTGCTTGTGGCAGCCTATTATCTTGCGGCTATTTTTGAAGCAACGTTTTTTTTTTCTCCACGGAGTCTGCAAGAAGGACAAAATATAATTCGGAAATTTTTTCAACGAAAAATAATGCTTGCGACACGTGAGTGCGCAGATGCATACCGCGCCCATTAAAGAGATAAATGCAATTCATAACACTTGGCATATGCGTTGAACTTCAAAACTATTTATTTGAATAAAGAACGACGCGGAGACGAGAAGAAAGAGAGGGGGAAGTTACGCCACGTGGTGAGCCAGCGCCAACCCACTAGGTACTACGTCCTATATATTATTATTTAATCGGGAAATTAATTGGTACTTTTTACTTGTGGGAAGAGACCGGAGAACCGGTATGAAACCCACGCAGAACACACAAACTCCACACAGAAAAAGGCGCCCAAGGCAGGATTCGAACCGCCTCGAGCAGAACTTTCTGTGAGGTCCAGATGCTACCACTGCATCGACACCCAGACTCCCAGTTAGAAGTGGTCAGCGTAACTGCATCCTTGGTCATAACCAGCTGCAAATGTTCTTGTTGCTGATTAGAGACTTGGGGGCATGTCCTGCTCATGGCCAGGTCTTAGCAGTTCCCCTGGCAAACGAATGTATATTTGACATGTGGTTATTGTCTGCAGCGATGGCACAGTGGTGTGTGTGTGTGTGTTCACTGCGTTGTGTGGGGAGCGGTGGCTCAGCGGTTAGCACACTGGGCTACGATCCCGGCGATCGGAATTCTAATCCGCTCATAGCCAGCACCAGCGACGATTTTGTGAACCGGTCCCAGCCCTACCCCAGGTTGACTCAGCTTCAAATGAGTACCTAGTGCGGTGTGTAAACATTGCCATTAGGGAGACAAAGGCGGCCGGGCGTGGTGTTGGTCATCAACCGCCTCGTGTGTCGCGTCGACTTTCATCGATGCACGCTAACGGCACTTGACCCTACAGTCTGTTAAGGCTTTACGGAGGGGGGGGGGTCTTTGTATTTGCACTGCACTATGAGCGCTCAGTGACACCACTATCTCTAAAGAACAGCTTTAGAAAGCAATTCCCATCAATCGAGATGTGAGAAGATACATCAGTAGAATGAATCGTGTCGTAAACCCACCTCCACCCGACACAGCCAATCAGACACATGGCTGTGTCTGGTAAGGTGGATTTACCACACTTAATTTTACGTAACCACACTCAAAAGCACTTCATTATGTGTATGATTTTATTGTGCATCTATACGTGTGTATGCAAATACTCAGTATATATTTTATGACGTGATCGCTTGTGCTGTTTTGCCCCCTACTCTCATGAAACATTGAGAGATCTTATTAATAACTAGGGTTGCAGTGGTGTGGCCGCTCTTCATATCGGCCCTGCAACCCCACGGCTCGAGGGTACGAGGGTTGTCCTCGGCGCAGGAGTTAACGCTGTAAGCCTTTAAAGCTCCCAAACCCCAATCCACCGAGCAGTATCACTGGGTAACACCACAGCTCGTCAAGCTACATCAGATCGGCCCAGCTGCGTTTGTACAAATTCATTATCATCATTATCAGTACCGGCTTAATCTTTTACAGGGTTAGCGGAGGGCCCGGAGCCTGTCCCGGCAGACTGAGTACTAGAGGAACTGTTCGCGCGATGTGGCGCGCAGTACATCGCATGGTACACTTCTTGGGGCAATTTACTCAACATGCCAATTAACCGAGACAGCAGCGTGTCTTTGGGCGGTGGGAGGAAACCGGAGTACTCGGCGAAATCTCACGCGGACACGGGGAGAGAAACTCGCAAACTCCACACAAATGCACCCGAGCCAGGAATCGAACCCGGGTCTTCTTGTAGTGAGGCAGCAGCGCTGCTCACGGTGCCACCCCGTCGCCCATTTGTATAAATTTGTCTCGTTGAAGGGTTGCATAAGCGGCTTCCTTGTGCTGCTAAAAAACCCCGTAACGTTCTCCCATGTCGCTGTTCTTCGTCTATATTATTCATGTATTGTGCAGTGCAGTCTTCAGTGGCTACTCTTTACTGCATAATTATGGTTGGGGTTTCATCTTTGCACAAGTGTGTAATCTCGGTCTACCTCACGTGGGGTCAGTTCGAATGTTCGTTGAGTCGCTAGAATCCCACACCCAGAGCTTGCAAGCTCACAGGGTACTTTCTGCTGTAATAATAAACATCTACCGGGTGGTGGAGTGAAGTGTGGCGACATCCACCTCTTCTAAGCCATGTGGCTAAACAATACCCTCATCAATGGGGCATTATGGTTACATCTGTTTGGTGGCTTCTGCCAGCAGGAATGCGAGCAAGCCATTTCAGGGCTTCGCCTTTAACTTGTTCCGCTATGAATGTGTAATATTAGAATGTCTGCTTCTGGAGGCATACATTCTATAGTTTTTTTTTTACTCCAGCATTAACAACTTTACACCCGATCTCTGATTCATTCAAATTTCATAGAAAGGCGTACCCTTGTGAATATTTAAATAGTGGAGAGCTTGCCTGGCCTCAATTCACACGGGGATCCGATTTGCTGCCTGAATTTTGCAATTTAAAAAAAACGTACCTCGTCAGTGCGGCTGTCAGTTTTTAATTAAGCTGGAATTAACCGTTGAGCTATGTAGTGCTTTTTAACAGTTACCCAGCGGGGAGGGCGAAGCAACTTACAACGTCTCAGGGCCCCGGGGGTAATTGAGTCAGGACAATGAACCCATGCAGCAGTGTGTCTTTGGGCTGTGGGGGAAATCGGAGAGGACGGCGACAAACGACGGGCACACGGGGAGAACGTGGAGACAAAGGCACCCTAGCCGGGATTGTAACCGGCGTTACGTCTGGCTGTGAAGCGGCAGCGCTACTCACTGCGCCACCGTACTACGGGCGAAGCTGCAGCTGGAGTTTGATCCCTCGCCATTAGCTTTGTCCGTTAATTAATAGTTTAACACAGTGAAAACCACAGTGCAGTGATGGGGGAAGGGTTGCCGAGTGAATTACCCTAACAGTGAGCATAGCGGGCTTATAAGACTTGCTGGGTAGAGTTAGATTTTGAATTAAATATTTAAACTGGAAATTGTCTTTATTTACCTGTCACCAACATCTGTACTCACTCCTCCAATGATACAGTATCTCATGCACCTGCGAGCTTTAAACGACACAACGGTAGATGTTTACGGATGTAAATGTCCCCGACTCGATGTGACAATTGCTTTCCAGAGCAATTGGAAGATGTCTCTAACGTGGGAAGCGCCCAGTGACACGGTTATGCCGAAAGAACAGCTTGGAGAAGCGGTTCTCCCCGTGTCCGCGTGGATTTTCGCCGGCTACTCCAGTTTCCCCGCCTTGCACCCTCTGTCTTCCAGGATAGCCCCCCCCCCCTCCGCGACCCTGTACAGGATTAAGCGGGTATCGATAATGATGAGGATATTTTAATCGTACTTGAGTATTGATCTCTCTCTCTCTGGTACTTCGATTTCTCCTCACTCGTAGATGGATTGGCCGTTGGTAGATCCCTCGTGGAAATAAGCCTCCGCATTCGGCCAGGTTCTCATTTCATGAAGGAGCATTGGATAAAGTATTGGTCGCAATTTCCACATTCACATGACTGGGAGCCTCACCACCTCCCGACAGTAACCCTCAACTTGCCAGCAGGTGGTGCTCAATTCTCCCTTCGTAACGATGGGATTGCGGTCAACCCTGGCCAGAATTTGAATCACGACACTCACTGAGGGTGGCGCGGTGGCGCGGTGGATAGCGCTGTCGCCTCACCGCAAGAGCCTCTCAGGGTTCGGTTCCCAGCTCGGGTGCCTTTCTGTGTGGAGTCTGCTTGCTTCTATACCCCCGTGTCCGCGTGAGTTTTCGCCGGGTACTGCGATTTCCTCCCACCGTCCAAAGGCACGCTACTGTCTATGTTAATTGGCCTGCTGAGTAAATTTCCTCCAGTGCCCTGCGATGTCACATCCTGGGTATAACACCACCTCGCACCCTCTGTCTGCCGGGATAGGCTCCGCCCCCCTGCGACCCTTGCAGTATTAAGCAGGGATTGATAATGTTGATGACACTCTGATGACGCGCTATACTCCTCTTCCAACTGAGCTAAGTGCCCCCCCCCTCCAACACTCACGCCACCACCCCAGCCGGAATCAGTGCCCGGTCGGAGTCAGCAACCAGCAGCTGCTACTGAACTATCGGCGGTGTCCCCTGGCATTGCGAGAGTGAGAATTGTTCTTGCGAGAGGGGGGTAGGGTTGCCACCTGTCCTGTTTTTTTTTCCAGAACCGTCGCCCCTTTTTAAGGAGGCAGCTGTCCTGGAAACTCTCAAAGTTTTCCCGGAACAATTAATGAAATCATCAAAGTCCAGGGTTTTTTTGTGTGAGTTACGCAGGGGGAACGGTCCTCGGTCTCTCTCTCTCTCATTTCATTCACCCCCACAGGCGCATTGTTGTTCTGGGCAGAGCATTATTGTTTCGCCCGCTTAGCATCTTCACCGCTGCCGTAACAATAACTCCGGTCGTGTCCCCTGGCATTAGGACGAGAGAGTGAGAATTGATTATTGCTTCCAAGCAGCTTTTGAAAGCACTCATCGTGCATCGAGCCGTGAACACCTACATCAGTACCGAGTGAGAATGGTTACTTTCCAACCTATCCGGGTTTTTTTATTTTTTGAAATCCTCCTTTTATTCTATTCACCTCCATGACATGTCCCTGGTTTTTGTGCCCACGAGGTGGCAACCCTGATGATGGTGGGGGGGGGGATAGTGGCCGGACGCTCTTGCTGTCGGCTCGACGTCACCGCTCTCGCGGGCCATATCGCTCATTTCTTGCCGGCGACGTTGACATTAGGGGAGGGGTCGCCTTATTAATGGGGAACGTTTGTTTGTGTTTGCGCGAGCAGCGGCGATGGAGAGCCGAGTCCAAATATCGTCACAAAGGCGGTCAAGGACAGCGCGTTGATCGAGGCGTGCAGTCGTAATGTTAGCAGCAGCCGTTGCTTCGTTTCCTAAACCCGGACGCAAGCCTCTCCTCCTGCAGCTGCGACTCCACAATGAGCTGTACTGTGTGTGCGTGTCGTGTACACGTATTAATGGTCAGTCCTCTTGTCTGCACGCTGTGCCTCGTCCAGTAGGACAATGTCTAGGCAACCCAACGACTTGACGCTGTGCTACGCTCAGCAAGGAATTAAAAGACCGCCGTGATTTATCATCATGACTATTATTACTTCTGCTTAACTTGTTAAAATATCAACCGGCTGTGCTTTGAAATGTTAAACACAGCACTCGTGTTCATTGCCAGATTGATTGTGAGGAGGAGGAGGAGAGGGAGTCACTCGTTTTCTCGCATCAGAGTTCGTTATTTACAGCTCTGGCCTCGTGTGTGTTGCACTCGACAAGGCAGGCGTGATCGTGAGCATCTCCCCACGGCGCGGTGAGAGGAGGAGGGGGGGGACACTTTAATTTGGGATGAAGAAGGTTCGTCCCCGTTTGTTTTTGGGGTCAGTCGGGGACGCGGCTATGGGACAGATGCGGCAGAGAAGATAAAAGTGGCATCGCCCATAGAGCGCTCTGCGCACCACGTTCACACCTTTGATGCCCGTACAAAGCTTTTAATATCAATTGAAGTGCATTCACAGTTATTCAAGCATACTATTAGAGAGCGCAGAAACGCATTTGGTTAGAGATGAATGTACCGATGGTCGGATGAATGGCGCGATACAAAGAAGAGTTGGCGATGGTCCGTGCGCGGTGCGGATGAGACACTCAGATCCGCGGCTGCCCTTAATCCAGTCACTCGCGTGTTCATCCTGATGATTATTAATAATACATAGAGCGGCACGCGGCGCTGTCCGCGTTACCCGCGCTCTGGTGCATCCATTGGATCAAACAACAAAATTGCGTAAAAGGAAATTGTTGCCCGTAGATGTTGGTTCGAGATGGCCGGGTCGAGTGTTCCTGCTATCTCTCTCTCTCTCTCATTCGTGGCGATTCGTCTCCAACCCCCAGTGATGCCTCGAAAGTGGGAGGCGAAAATTGGGAAGGGAGAGAGGAGGAACACTCGTCAGAGCTATCCTGAAATAAGAGCTGTGGGAAGCGATTCTCGAATACACATCGAGCCGTGTAAACCTACATCAGTATAAAGTTAGATGTGTGATGAGGATTGCTCTCCATCGCTGGGTTAGCCGTGTCGAGAGTTCCGCCTCTGTCTCCTTCACAACGTGGGAGGCGAAACGTTGCGAACGAGGAGGAACGCATCCATTGCACGACCATCCTGAAGAAGCAGCTGTGGAGAGCAACTCTCGTCACTCATCGAGCCCTGAAAACCTACACGAGTTGCAAGGCGCGTAGCGCAGAGAGGCGAGATGGTTAATGCATCAGTTTAAATGAACCCAGCGCCTTTTCAGTGGACTCGCAGCTGGAGCCAAGCCGGTCTTTTGATTCGCATCGCTTCATCCGAATTCCCAGGCAAATAGAGGCTATCGGCGTGAGCTGTGCCGCGCGTTTTGAGAAAGGAAATTAAAAAATCTAAACAAATGATTCCGGATAATACACCCAGCTGCACGCACGCACGCACGCGGCGTGTGCGCTCACAACATCGCCGTAGAGACAACGATGCTCGCGCATAGCCCTTAAGTGGGCTGTGGGGTCAACTGCTGTTAGCGAGCACCTCATAAACGTTAGCATCGGCACGCTAGGGGGTGGGTGGCTGGCACCACGGTCTCGCCGCGTTTGTCCCCCTACTGGCGATGTATACACGCCGCACTCGGTACTCATTTGAGGCTGAGTCGATCTAGGGGAGGCCCAGGACCAGTTCATAAAATCGTCACCGGTGTTGGCCGTGAACGCGATTCAATGTCTAGTCGCCGGGTTTGTAGTCCAGCGCGCTAACCGCTGGGCCACCGCTCTCTCTCACACACACACAGTAGCACGCGCTGAGCAAAATCTCACGATTTTTAAACGGACTTTGAACGCAAAGCAAATTGCTCGGTAGAAATCTGCATCATTCGTGGTCCGCGCGGAATGAGACGCGTTCATCGGCAACGTTTTCAAGTCAAACGGGTCTTAGTGAGCGAGCGAGATGTCAGGCTTATTCCAGCATCGAGCCTGAGGTCGCTCTCCAAGGGAATCGCTTCAGGATTCCGAGGCCATAAAAAATTCCCGCTGTGTTTTATTTTATCAGTTGTGCTGGAATGATCCCCGTGTAAATCAGGACCACGTACTCACAAAGTAATATTCCAGAAAACGTTTAAAATCACATCGATTCAATTAATATTCACGCAATCCGACCATCGGCAACAAACAATGACTACCAGTAACAAGGCAAGCTACAGTGTCCATATATTTATTTTTAAATTGGTTTATGTGTGTGATTTTATAACTGTACCTGGATAAGGGCATCTGCTAAATAATTAAAGTTAATAAAAACACCACATCGCTCAAGGCAGTGCGTTTACCAGCAGTTGTGCCCTCTTCCAGTATTGTGAGATGCTCTTCTTCCAATGACACGTCCTCATTTTTATATCAGAGGTGCCAACCCTAGGGGGGCAGGTGAGGGGGAGGGGCAGTTGAGGGGCAGTTGAGGGGCAGGTGAGGGGCAGTTCGTATCCCCCTCGCAACCGCGTTTAGCCATTAGCGGGATGACAGCTCGCTTGATGACCATTGCCACTCTCGCGTCACACACATGCACTCTAACAATATTTTATGACATTTTTTGTAGTCGCGCCTCTCACCAGAGCCCTCAAGGCACGGAGTTGGCGGCACGGAGTTGGCGGCACGGAGCCAGTCACTCGGTCATAAACGGCTTCCGACATATCATGGTGATATTGACCAATGAATGAACGGGTGCCGCATTGTTATTCTGAGTTGTTATTTTTGCAATACAGTATCTATTTGTATGTTTCAAATGAGTGTATTTTTTGCTTGTGAGCGGAAACCTGAGAACCCCGATGAACCCCACGCAGAATAGTGGGAGAGAACACAACGGTGCCCGAGGCGGGATTCGAACCGCGTGGAGGTTCGAGAAGGACCTCCTCTCTGTGCGCATTGCTCTTAAGATTCCCGATCTCCGCTCGAGAGACGAGTCCGCCACTGTGCGCTATCTTTAGATCCGCAGCTGTCGTGCGGCGCGGTCGCGTGCGGCCCGACGGGACAGTCACAACATCATCAACATCATCATTTCCCCGGCATATCTCTCCTGCAGAGTTTCCCCCGGCATCCCCCCCCGCCGCCACCGCACACGCACGCTGACGAGGGGGGGGGATCGCGCGTTGCGAGTTCAAACGAGCACTGAGAACCGATCTGCCCACAGCGTCCAAGTCCTCTCCGCAGGAAATGCGGCGCGCGGCCCGAGTGGACGATGTGTGAGCAGCGGCGGTGGCCTGGATGCGATGGTGATGATGGTGATGACAGTCCTAGGGATCGGTACTGCGTTTCCGGTTCGGCCGCCCTGTCGCATCTCGATGCCTCCTGGGGGAGGAGATCCATGACGGTGCCTGGTGACAGCGTGACCGCTGGATGTGAGTTTCCGAAGCGGTGCTGTTATTGCGCGCGGTGTGTGGGTCGGTGTGTGTGAGAGAGAGAGAGAGATGGGAGCGGTGGCCCAGCGGTTAGCACGCTGGGCTACAAACCGGGCGACCCGAGTTCTAATCCCGCTCACGGCGAATACCAGTGACGATTTTCTGAACCGGTCCTGGGCCTCCCCTAGGTCGACTTAGCCTTAAATGAATACCTAATGCAGTGTGTAAACATTGCCACTGGGGAGACGAAAGCGGCCGAGTGTGGTGCTGGTCACCCGCCTCCTCTTGTGCCGCGTCCACCTTAATAGGTTCTTGAGAACAGCTCTTACAGTCCGTTTTGATAGCAGTAATTGCATTAATAGAGCGCTTTTCACCCGAGGGTTACAAAGCGCTGCACAGAGCTGCGGAGAGAACGGCACGCCAACAACAACGGCATTAGAACTGCAAATCAGCCACAATAACTTTTTTGGGGTTATTTTTTTTTTTTACAAATTTGAACTGTGGAGAGAGCGGCATATCAATAACAACATGAGGACGATTCAACTGAAAGGCAATAGTTGCGATACGTTATAGAACATAAAATAAGCAATATAAAATGATATATAATTTTTAACAAACAAGGAAGGATGCGTGCAGTGTTAGCATTCCAGAGCTCTATGCTCCATTATGCTCCACTGAACGATATGTATGTGTGTGTTTGTGCTACGGATGGTTTTGTAGATTTGTTTTCATTTGCAAAGGAGGTTTGTTTGTATGTGTTGGTTATATTTGCATTTCCATTAGGTTAGTTAATGCAAGAGCCATCAATAATTAAAGTATGAGATATATAACACTGTAAATGAATAGCATTTTAAATGAAAACATGCCCGCTGATGGAAGTGGGGCTCGTGTCACTGTTTCAATCATTGGGGAAACATTCTAATGTGTAATGCTCTTTTAAAATGTCACGCATACTAATAAAGAATGGCTTACGGTTCGGCAGAACAAACTGCATTATTTATTTCGTGTTAAAGAACCGCCAGGTCTTGCATCAGCTGCATGGGTCATATTTGCATGCTTTCAGTGCTGCTGCTGTTGTCTATAACCAATACATGTATTTTATTACATTTATACGGCAGCGCCTTTCACCCAGAGGCATCAAAGAGCTGGAGGAAAGAGAGGTGGTGGGTGCGGGGGGGGGACCCTGATAACCGGCGCCAATTGACCAGACACTGCGTTTATATATATTATGATGGAATCAGCAGTTCATTAATGAGAAAAAAAATAGTTGTAGGAGGAAACCGGAGAACCCGGAGGGAGACCACGCAAAACAGCGGGCGAACACACACACACATACTCCGCACAGGCACCCGAGATGCAATCGTTCACCACTGCTGCTGCACACTCGTAGTCTATGGCGAAGGGAAGTCTGTATGAAGAGCAGCTTGTCTGTAAGGTGGTGGCATCCTTTGCGCCAGTCCGCTTGACACAGACAGAGCTGTTGCGGTTGGCACGCTGGGCTTGCGACGCACAGGGGTCGCTGGTTCGATACATCATCTCCCAGCTCAGCACTTGAAACAATGATGCGAGTTTCTCAAATTGCAGCTCGCGCCTGGGTGCACCCGGCGGTATGAATGGGTTCGCAAAGCAGACCGACAGACCACGCGTGGTGGGGTAAAGTGTGGGTACTCCCACGTGTTCCGAAACATCTCTCTGGCACGTGGACTCGCCTGGTTATCGCGGAAGAGCGTGAGCAAGCAATT
Organism: Mordacia mordax; assembly: GCA_036362905.1. Classification (NCBI taxonomy): domain Eukaryota; kingdom Metazoa; phylum Chordata; class Hyperoartia; order Petromyzontiformes; family Petromyzontidae; genus Mordacia; species Mordacia mordax. The sequence goes on from JAZEWT010000021.1 coordinate 15,694,300, forward strand.
TATTTGTAAGAGTAAGTTTATTTGCTCTTTTGGTTTATACGTTGTTACGTTGGTCATTTAGAACTCACTCGGTACTTTCTGCTGTAATCATTTGTACATCTAATTGCAGGTCTGCCCTTTTACCATTGCGTTATTAGCGATGCACGAATACCTCGTGGCTCTTGAAAAGCAATAAAAGCCCTATTGTCCATCGGGAGCAGTGGCTTGCGATTTCTTCTCGTCAGCAGGGGAGGAGGAACACAGTCAGCATGGCCACCCCAGTAATTCTCGAGCGCTGTTAAAGTCGCATATTTTGAAGTGTGCGCAAAGACAAAGTTCCCCCAGATAGCACCGACAGACTGTAGGCGTCAAGCGCTGTTAGCTTGCGCCTGTAACGCCCAGCAAGGCACATACTCTTGGTGGGTGGTCAGCGTCACACACAAACCACCACCACCACCACCTACTGTCAACCGCAACACGCACCGCACTTTGTGTAAATCTGACAGTGATGGGTGCGAATAACGTGAGCCCAGTGGTCGCAAGCACAACAACCAATACTATTCATAATAAAGTGTTTATGGGTTGGTTTGCATAAAGGATACGCTTCGCAATCCAAAAGTGTTGTATTATGGATTGATTGGCATGTGTACCGTTAGTGCATTGTCGATTACTAGCGGGAGTTAATCGCACGTTAAACAATTAGACACATTAGTGTATGCTGCGCTCTAAGCGCGCTCGCTACAGCTTGAACCTCTTTGTTATTCGTGTGTAAATTAGCCAGGTGTAAACACCAATGGCAATTGAGCTTGTGGGGGGTAGGGGGGAGGGTAGTGGGGGGTAGGGTAACGGCGACCAGGCAGAGGCACCACCGCAAGAAGGCTCAGACTGCTCCACTTTCCTCCGAGGGGTGGCCCGCGTGCGCTGGGCAGCACTGCTGCCCCGGCAATTGCACCGAGCAGCAGCCGAGCCTCAGAAGTTCGCGTTTATTTTCCGTTTAAGCGAAAGCGCACGGTGGTGGGGGACAGAGCGGAAGCGACGGGCAGGCCGAGTGCATCGCGAAACTGCGGGCCAGCGTGGAATGGCAACAGCGGGAGGCACTGTGTAACTCACGGTGATTAATTAATTTCCTGTCCGTTTAATTTTGAACGGCGACCGCTCGATCCTGCTGCCGCGGCAGCAGCAGCAGGATCAGCAGGCAGGCACCCCCCCTATGGTAACGCCACACTTGAGCAGGGCCTCAGCATGAGGGCTGTAAGCCTTGTTGTGAGAGTAAAAAGGGACGGAAATAAAAGAAAGTTTCCCCCTCCTCCTCCTCCTCCTCGTCATCGTCGTCGTGCCGCTGCTCTGTGGCGGTGCCTGGTGCTGTGAGAGCGCCGGCTCTGCGCGCTGTTCCTTGCTGACGCTTCAAAGCAGATGTCTCTCTTGCGTGGTGAGTAGTGGAGGGGAGCTGCGTGCGGTCCTCAAGCTCAGTGATCTTTATTTCTTTATTTAAACCGGCGGGAGAGTCGGGACGAGTCTTTTTTTAAACCTTCAGTCGCAATTCCGCCCGGCAACTTTGTTTATTCGTTTGTTTATTTACCGATTTGCCGACTGATGTATCTGGCTGATAGCAGCAGCTATAGCGAGCCAGACACCCGGACAAATGCCTCTGTGAGAATTCCTTCCCAAAGCTGCTCTCGGATCGTTCTGGGAACGCCTGACCGATGCCTCTCTAGCGTAGCGAAGGGGAGAGGGGGAGTGCTCGACACGGCTATCCCGAAAGAACGGCTTTGGAGAGCAATTCTCATGCATCGAGCCGCGAAAACCAACGTTAGTACAACTGCCTCTGTGTTGACGTGTGTAGTAGGAAGGCTGTGTTCAACACATGTTAATGCGTTCTATTGATGATTTAAAAAAAAACTGCCTATTGAATGAGTATTTTGTCCGTGCCTTTTCGTATACGATCTAAAATTTTAAAGCCGCAGCAGATTTTTAAATAATTAAGCATGTTTTAATTTCAGGCCATTCAATACTGCGCCATGCATTCCGCAATCGATTTGAAATGAATACTTTGTTAATTTGTGACGAGAGCGGCAAGGCATTGCATGGCCGTGGTTGGTGCTGTCTGTCTGCAGGCAGTGCCGCCTCTCGCCGTCTTCCACTGTAACAATGTATAGAGAGCGAGGCGTTTTGCATCTGTTCTTTGTATTCATTGGCTGCTACGGCCCTACTGTAGGGGCTAAACTACTGGACTTGCAGATAAATATGTAATAAGTAGAACAGGTTTTTACCATTTCTGGCAATTATGCAGGTGTTAAGATCTTAAAACACCAAAATAAACACATTTGACAATGTGTCTAGTTTGCAAAAGCCACACATACTTGTGGAAAAATATGCAAACAGGAAGCTTTGATAACATATGCATGATGATTGCTTCGAAAAGCTGCTCTCTCGGGACAGCCGCGTCGATGGCTCTCTCTCCTCTCCTCGCGACGTTTCGCCTCCTCACACGTTGGAGGCATCCTCAGGCGAAGTCGCGAGGAGAGGAGAGAGAGCCATCGACGCGGCTGTCCCGAGAGAGCAGCTTTTCGAAGCAATCATCATGCATCGAGCCGTGAAAACCTACATCATTACAACATATGCATTGTCCTTCAAACTAATTGGCCGACACCAGACATGGCTTTCTTTTGAGTCTGATTGTCAGTGTCAGCCAGATGATGCCAAAAGGCAGATAAATGTATATTATTATTATTATTGCATCAGACCCGGTGTGGTTGCGGGATTCTTGCAACACAATGTTGTGTTGCAGAATTCCAGCAACACAAAGTTGTGTTGCAGGATATCATCCTTTTAGTGGAGGCCCTTTCACCAGCAGCTTCCGTCGTAAGTAACTGCAGGGGCTGCTCCATTCACTTGTAAATCTATATTCATCAACATTATCGATGTCGATTTGTGGATGGGGTAAAGCAAATATCACGTTGCTACGTCATCAAATTCATTATAATTGTAAATAGTAAATATAATTCATAATAATTCATATAATAGTAAATATAATTCATAATTCATAACGCGCACATATTTATTCAACGGAGATTATATGAATTCAAATATGGGCGTCACGATGACGCAGTGAGTAGCGCTGTTGTCTCACAGCAAGAAGATTCCTGGCGCGGGCGGGTGCCTTTTGTGTGGAGTTTGCGAGTTCTCTCTCACCATGCCCGCGTGGGATTTAGCTGGGTACTCCGGTTTCCTCCCATCACGCAAGGACACGCTGCTGCCTAGGTTAATTGTCCTGCTGAGTATATGGCTCCAATAAGTGCGCCCTGCGATGCACTGGCGTCACATCCTGGGTATCCCCCCGCCTTGTGCCCTCTGTCGGCCGGGATAGACTCCGCCCCCCGACCCTGTACAGGACTAAGCGGGTATTGATAATGAATGAATTATTCAAACAGAAGTGACTCAAAGGCACTAGGGTGGAGCTTTGCTGACAGCCGGCGCCACCCTGTCATACCCTACGTCATATATTGTGATGTCATCAGCCTATTCATTAATTAGTGTTTTTTTAGTTGTGGGATAAAGCAGGAATCGAGAGCCGCCTCCGGCAGGACTTTCTCTCATGGAGGCGCAGATGTTCGCCCAGCCACCCTGCCACCAATATTTGAATGCCGAGACAGGAGAGGCAGGTCAACAAAAACGAAAGGTCTCCTTCGACGCGATGTACCAGAATGTGGGGGGCTGTCGAGTGGACGTGGAGATGAATGCCCAGAGACAGGCGTGAGTGAGTAAACACATCAAGGAAGGGTAGTCCTCCTAAAACGAAGACGGATCCCCCGTATAGCCTTAACAGACTCTAGGGTCAAGTGCCGTTAGCAAGCACCTATGAAGGTCGACACGGCACACGAGTAGATGGGTGACCAGCACCATGCTCAAGCCGCCTTTGTCTCATTAGTGACAATGTTTACACGCTGCACTAGGTACTCATTTGAGGCTGAGTCGACCTAGGGGACGCCCAGGACTGGTTCAGAAAATCATCACTGGTGTTCGCCGTGAGTGGGATTCGAACTCAGGTCGCCAGGTTTGTAGCCCAGTGCGCTAACCGCTGGGCCACCGCTCCCCATCATCTCGTGGGAGTGACACCAGGTTGGTAATGTACGGGGTTTGTGTAGGAACCTTGTCTGGTAGATCTGACGAGTTGTCGCGGGGTGGCTTCGTTGTGGGTCTAAATGGGATGTTTGTCTGCCTCGTTTGTGGCGTCTTGTTTACATTGTGTAGTCGTGTTCGCGCTCTCCGTGCAGTGTATCCAAAATATAAGAGCATTCTTGTAGTTAATGATAATGCACTTGACTTGCGGTAATAAGCTACAAATATAATGGCATGCACAATTCGATGCATTTAACTACGGGGAATATGAACCGCGTTTAATCAGCATCACTATCATTATAATCAAACCACATGGGCTAGAAATATTACTTTAAATACTTTAAATGTGAATGGTGGCATTTTTGAAAAATAAAATTGGCTGCAGCTGCAAAAGAAATGAAGATAGTATCCTAGTGTAGCAATTCCCTCTCCTGTTAACACTCACAGAGGCAGTGCTACAGTAGTATAGTTGTCTCAGCTCATTGTCAGAAACTGCTTATTCCTGTACAGGGTCGTGGGGAGCCAGAGCCTATCCCGGCAGACACAGGGCACAAGGCAGGGATACACCCACGATGGGACGCCAGTCCATCACCGGGCACTGCGGGCAATTTAGTCTGCAAGCCAATTAACCTATGCAGCAGCATGTTTTTTGGACTGTGGGAGGAAACTGGAGTGCCCGGCGAAAACCCACGCGGACACGGGGAGAATATGCAAACGCCACACAGAAAGGCACCCAAGCCGGGATTCGAACCTGGGACCTTCTTGCTGTGAGGAGGCGACAGTGCTACCCACTGGGCCACTGGGCCACCGGGCCACCGTGCCGCCATAGTATTGTTATATTTTCCAGATATGGTTAAAAGTCCAACATGACCTCATGTAACAATTGTACGTTGGTGGGGCGGTGACACGGTGGCTTCATCATGCGGCCTGTGTCCGATTCCTGGCTGACACAAGTATCGAGTGACGTCGGAACTGGTCTTGAGCCCTCTTTTTCATCATCCTGATCAGCGTGGTGAAGTTTGGTCAAACAACATCCACAACCGACAGGACATGGGTAAGCCTTCATCCTGCAACAAGATTTGCATTGGGTGGCAAATTATTATAAACACGACAAAAATATGATCACGCATACAAATGCAGCTTTCGGCTTGAACTATTAAAACATGTCTGTGATAACGTGCATGAAGGCGGCGCGGTGGGGCAGCGAGTTTCGCTGACGCCTCACAGGAAAACGTACAGGGTTGGGTTCCCGGCTCGGGTGCCTTTCTGTGTGGAGTTTGCAAAGCTCTCTCTCCCCGTGCCCGCGTGGATTTTCGCCGGGCACTCCGGTTTTCTCCCATCGTCCAAAGACACGCTGCTACTTAGGTCAATCGTCCTGTTCAGCAAATTGCCCCAAAGTTCCCTACGATGTACTGGCGTCACATCCATGGTATAGCCCTACCTTGCGCCCTGAGTCTGCCGATACAGGCTCCGGCCCCCTGTGCAGGAATAAGCGGATATTGATGCTGAACATTCATGCATGGGAATGCGAGCTCATGCAGACATTACTACGCGTCATCGTAAAGCGTCTGCGATTCAGCACGAGGTGCAGACGATTGCGGTGTAAATAATTGTCGCGGAGGTCCGACTGTGCCGGGATGGTCCTTCACGAGTGAAAGCGACACCGTGTGAAATGAAGCCATGAATGCGTGACCACTAATGTCACGCTGCGTATGTCTCCGTGCCAGGTAACCGCAGTCTGAGTTTCTCTGGCGAGCGAAGGATCTCAGGTGCCGAGCTCTTGCATAGGGGTCACTCGCTTGCAGAGCACGGGCTAACATTCTCATTTTATTGCCGTTGCTGAACACCAAGACCCTCGGGCCTAGAATTCCAAGCAACTGGTGACGGCACTCTTGAAGTTCGAATAGGTCGGAGGTCAAACTCTCCCTGAATCAAACACTGTTATGAAGACGTTTGTAAAAATAGGCGACGGGAAGAGAATTCCACAACTGAGCGGTGTGAGAAGAGAATTGGACACAGACATGTGTCAACTTGCAGACTGGAGAGATGTTGAACACAGTAAAGTTCAGACGAAGCTGTCTATCTGGTTTCTGAGTCCTGCAGACTCAGAAGCCAGATAGACAGGAACCAATAAGCAGGGATGAAAATGAACAAAATTGAATTAGTTTTACTTTTGTATACTTTATGTATTTGTTCTACTCAACATTATTTTAATGAATAAGTATTGGCTTCGTGGGTATGTACAAATAAATAGATGGGCGCTGCTCCCAGACTCTGGAAATTCTGTCATCTGAGAGTCCCTGGGAATCTTCAAATCTCGTCTCAAGATTCACTAGTTCCATAAGGCTTTCAAGTCCTCTGGCTAGGACTGTTGATATGGCTCACAGTTGTCGTGCCGGGATGATGGCTTGCTGCCGACCTGCGCCTGCTCAGGAACACTTATTCTGTCCTTTGTTAGTTTAACAATTATTTTTATCTCTTATTTTCATGTCCTCTAAATTCTAACCAGGCATTAAGTACTTTACACCCCTGGTGATTGGGGGAACTCTTAATCGTGATAGTAGCCATAACAGAGCGACAAGGAGGTAGGTGCCTTGACCCGGTTGTCAGCGAAAAACTTGAGTAAATCGGCAGGGGCAGGATCATCCATCACCCGGACCGCTTTACGTTAAATTCTATTCAATACCGTGAAGTGAGGTATTGTCAGCGGACGACAGTCATTAACAGAGAGAGAGAGAAAAAAAGTACGAGACGAAGCAGAACCGTGCGGTAATACAGGACCGAACCGCGACGCTGCAAGCCTGGCTACCATCAACGATGCTTATTTAAACGTAACTCTTTATGAATCCACAACGCTGGGAATGCAGCCGCGTTCACGTCGGATGACTGGATGACGAAGCAATGACAGAGCGTTTCGAGGTGGAACGCGGAATGCGCTTTGTAACGGAGGAGCGTTTGCTGTGAGTGGCCCACGCGTTGTGAGGATTGTGAGCCACTTCATGGGTTATCGATTTTTGTTGCTGTGGTCGTGGTTTAAGTAGGCCGAGCAAGGTAGGACAGCCCTCGACGTCCATCGATTAACGCAACGGCGGGGGTGGAATCCAATGCAGAGGCCATGCTGATGGGCTGTTAGTTTAACTTGATTGTGGAGGTGAGCTTCCCTTTGTATCACGTTCTTGTGTCACGTTCTGTGCGTACACGAGAGGTACACAACAGTCCACTTCACATGAACCCCAGAGCTATGTCACGTGGAGTCTTGCACTCGTGCTAGAGTCTCTCTTGCTTACACGTCTGCGGGGGGGGGGGTTCAAGACATAACGATCCGAAGATTCTCTGACTAAAGGTGGTTGCATCAGGAAGGGCATCCTGCCATACATTTCTACCCCAATTACCCCATCATTGGGGAGCAACTGGCCAACCTGAGCCAACCTGGTCGAACCTGGGCCAACCTGGACAGCATTCGTTTAAGCTAGCAACTTAACAGCTGTTTTTGTAGAGATCCGTGAACCCGCTTGCTGTACTGCCGTCCCATGGCCACTTCACAGCCCGGCGGATTTTTGGAGGTTTCATAAATATTTGCGACCCCCACTCCAACGCTCGCCTCCCGTTTGCTCCGTGCGCACGGCAGTATGTTTGTTCCTGCACTAATTGTGAATGTTGAAGTGTGCTCCTGTGCTCAGAAAACACCGACTTGCAGGGTGCCCATTGCATCGGGCTAATAGTGCACAGCGTGTCCATTAAGGCATCACCCAGTGGTAACGAATTAGACAGCTGCTTGAGTTACGTCGATAATGAAAATAATAGATTACATTTACAAAGTGCCTTTCTGCAAGGTACTCAAAGCCCCGTATATCACAAAATAAATAAATAACCCTGCCCGCGTGGCCAAGGGAAGAGAGAAAAAAAGGAAGCGGTATCGGAGCTTATTTTTTTGCTGAATTGCCGTTCTTATCTCGTTGTTGATGTGGCCGTTCTCTCCGCAGCTCTGTGCGGCGCTTTGTGACCCTCGGGTGATAGGCGCTCGAGAAATGCAATTATTATTATTATACTATAAATGTTACATTAAATCATTTCCCAATACATGTATTATTACCACTGATGATTTTGCATTTTAAAATTATAGTTGAAAATTAGATCAAATTTTACATGTTCTCAAAGGATGTGTATATTAAAAAAAACCCAAAAAATGCTATTGTTGCTGATTTTCCGTTCTAATGTCGTTGTTGTTGACGTGCCGTTCTCTCCGCAGCTCTGTGTAGCGCTTTGTGACCCTCGGGTGAAAATCACTCTATAAATGCTATTATTATTTAGAGAACGGAACACGTGCTCAGAGTAAAAACGTCCCCAAGTGGGTTTTAAGCGCAGTCGTTAACACGGGACTGCGACCAACATTGGGCAGAGCTTTCCGTGAGCTGGGAGCAGAACGGCGCTTTGTGGCCCTCGGGTGAAAAGCGCTTTAGAAATGCATTCTTATCATTGACAACACGGCGCTACGAGAATGCCTTGTGCTGCGGTGAGTCCTCGCGTGCAGTCATTCTCGCCGCACGAGTCCCATCGTTGCACCCGTCCGCGTGTGTTTGCAGCGTTGTCGGTGATGCACCCCAGCATGGGCTTTAAACAGTACCAGGCGACATTCGTTGACGTTTCGACTGCTGACGAATTCTTGAGCAATGTGTTTTGGGTAAAACGTTGCACGTTGCTCTCGCGTCAGTCGCCTGCTTGGCAAGGGTTGCCCTCGGGTTGTGAGAGTTCATTCTGACCGCTGTTGGGGATAGATAAACTTTATTGTCATCCCAATATTTGCACTGCTAGCTTCTCCTCTCCTGGGAGTCACAAAGCGCTGCACAGAGCTGTAGAGAGAATGGCATGTCAACAACAACAACATGAGAGTAGATCAATTAAAGTAAAATAATGACTAGGAATCATTGAAGGACATAACATAACAGATACAATAATTGTTAAATTAATAAAGGAAGGAACAAGTGTTCCTGAGCAGGCGTAGGTTAACAGCGAGCCATCATCCAAGCACGATAACAGTGAGCAGCATCAACAGTTCTGGCCAGAGCTCTTCAACAACAAATCATAATTTTATCCTACACAACAAACATGGTGAGGAGAAACCCCACAGGAATCTTACCGCGACACAAATCCATTCTAAAATCTACTCCAACACGATCAGAATTCAGCTGTTCCTGGAAAAACTGCTGTCCATCACTCTCTGAACAATTGATCTCCATACCACTGTTACAATTGGTAGACAACTGCGAGACGAGAATCTCTCCACTGCACTGGGCAGCCACGCCGCCACAGACCCTGTGCGCGGCCCGGTGTCAGGCACTGTCCAGACTCAAACCGGCTTAGCTTTGCGAGACCTCACATCGGCTGGGTTTATTGCTGAGTGCGCGGTTTCGGTCGCGCACATCCCCCCAGCATTGAACCGCGCGGTTAAAGCGGCTGCTTAATTACAATTATTTTCACAGCGGACAATCGGTACCTTTATGGACACCCTGTATATCGCGCACGGCGACGCTAAGTAAAACCACAGTGTGTTTTCTCCCCCATCCCCCCCACGGCCCCCGCGCGTGTGGCTAAGCGCCGACGCAGAGGGCCCAGTCAACATAAATTCTGTCATTTTTCTGGCTGCAGCCGCCCCTCTCGCACAAAGGCTGCGTGTGTGTTGTGTGATGTCGGGAAGTGCCACAGGCGGGGTGGGTTTTCTCTTTTGCGTGTTTACACTGCGGGGTTCCCGGGAGAGGTCTCGGCTGCTCGCCCGATCCATATTCGTTACGATCCCCAGGGGCAGGAGAGCGGGCTAAGTGCCCCTGGGCTGCCTTGGCTGAGAATCATCTCAACCTGACCGCGCTGTTCCAGGCGAGAGAGAAGGACATAAAAAACACACAACTCAAAAATCGCTCGTGGATCGATGCATCGGGTACAAGCTTAGCTCGTCTGAAGGCAATGTCACTCGCTTGTAGCGAGATACCTTGGAAGCGCCACTCCAGCAGTTGCCTACAAGCAAGACTCAAGAGTAGGAGGCAGTAACTCTGGGGGACTTCTTGCGAGAGTGTGTGGTTTTTGTAAACTTGATGCCTCCTGAAAGGTGAATTTTGGCGATTGAACAATTTAACACCTGTGTTATTGCCTTTTCAAAATCAAAGTAAAGTGTTTTTGGAAATGTGAGTTTGCGTAATGGTACAGTGCTTGCTATTGCTTTCGTTATCGACACTGCTGGTTGGGTATGGCCTCCGCGAGAGGAGAGATGGTCGACATCAGCGGTTAGCAGCCTTCCACACATCAGGACCCACTTTACCTCTGCTCTCCACAGACCGCTATACAGCACTCGCGGCTCACTAATGGGTCGCGACTCACCAATTGAGAATAGCAGCTTTGATAGCCCCTCTTCGAGGCTGTTCGGTCTATTCAACCACGCTGGCCAGACGTATTTAAAGAGGTGGGAGTACCCACACTTTACCCCACCGCACAGGATTTACCGATCGGCTCCCCATGGTGCATCCACTTATATTGCTGGTGAACAGAAGCGGGGGCCGTTTAATGAAATTTGCCCCATTGTTTAAGATGCCACGCCGGAATATGGAGTCGAACCCAGGGCTTATTTTGTGACGGCTGCCCTTGGCTTTTGGAACAATGTTGCCATGAGCGTGAGCCTATAGCCACTACTCTCTTTGAGTTACCTTAGATCCCACTCAGAATAAAAATGTCGGCCCAGCTGCGTTTGCATAAACTGATTGTATTTTTTCAAGGGTTGTAGAATGTAATGATGTAGGTTAATGCTCCTACTTTTTGTTTTTGCAAAGAAAAGTCAACGTTCCCCATGCCACTGTTGCTCATCTGTGTCGATTATTAATTAATTGTGCTGTGCAAATCTCGAGTGGCGGCGATGGACTGGCGTCCCATCGTCGGTATATCCTTGCCTTGCGCCCTGTGTCTGCCGGGATAGGCTCCGGCTTCACCGTGACCCTGTATAGGACTA
>JAZEWT010000021.1:15707027-15719012 GCA_036362905.1 Mordacia mordax
TGTCGACCGCAGCATCCTAATAACAACTTGGCTTGTGTGGCGCATTTACCAGTCTAAGCAACTATGCCAGGTTCAAATCTGCTGGGCTTTCAAGCGCTGTGGCCACATTCCTGGTGATTTCGGTCGCACGATGGGGGTTTGAATAAATTTGGCTCCTGAGTTGATTTGTGATTCTGGTACTCGTGCCGATGAATCAAATGTGCGAGGCACGAGGCCAAATAGTCACAGACCATGTAGGAATACGAGAGTCAGACGGAGAGCATGAGACGTACCTTCGAGGGATATCCATGTTTACTATTAAAGCACAAAGTATCCCAGTGAGTGTGCGAGCTCTGGATGCGGGATTACTGCGACGCAACAATCTTCTGAAATGATCAACATAACAAGGTATAAACGTACACAAGCAGTACACATGAAACACTAGTCATCTAACACACAACACTAACTTTTATAAAGATGAAACTCACAACACCAACTTGTACCCAACAATGGTGGCTGCACCCCAGCAAAAATCAACACAAGTCACAAACAAGCGTGGCTGTATTTGCGGAGTGATTTTAGAGGAAGGGGGAGGAGGAAAATAAAAAAAATAACCCCGGTTTTTTTTAATCGATCGCGACATGAGATGAGACATGACTGAACTGCAGCGCACACGTGCAGCCAGACGTGATCCGTCTCCCCGTAAACGATTAGCGTCGTGTGCCGTGCCCCGTACTCTCACTCAACATTTACCCTCCGCGTCCAGTCTTGTAAGCAACGTGTGACTGTGCTTGGAATATCGGGGCCAGACTCCACTCTTTGGATTTTAACTTTCATTCATACTTTCAACAACAACATCAAGGGAACAGGAGTGTACCCAGTCTGCACGTTCTGGAGTAAGGTTCAGATCTTATCCACATTGCTCCCTGGAGAAGCTATACTCTTAGGCAATCAAATTGGAATTTGTTGCTTTTTTGTCACGAAGCCCATGTCTCAGATCACCCACAATGCACCCGATTTCATCAGATCTTGCAGGCTAAGCAGGCTGGATCGCGGATAGTCATTGGATGGGTGTTCCGATGCGGCTGGGAGGATGTGCTTTATTGTAAGGAGCAAAGTGCATTGGAACAAAATCAATAATCGTACTGTGCGTCTGTGCTCCCACATTTGTATTACTCGTGGCTTCAACCCGGCCTGGCCAGCATTTAAAATATGGTCAGACAACCGCCAAGAACCCGAGTCGGAAATCGTCTGGGGAGACATTCATCCAGTAGCCGATAGACAACAATGTTGCATGAGAATTACTTTACAAAGATGTTTTTTTCGGGTAGCTGTGTCGAGCGCTCCCCTTCTGTCTCCTTCTCGACGTTTCGTCTCCTACGCTGGAGGTATCCTCAGGTCCTCCGAGCTCTCACGCGCAGAGAAATGCTGGCTGTACTCACGCGCGTACAGGTTTGTTGTGACAGTGCAGCTTGTGTTGCCAGTTGCTTACTCGTCGTTGGTATTGTTTGTTGGTCATGCAGACGAGCGGGTGGACGTGCAGAAAAAGACCTTCACAAAATGGATCAACTCGCACCTGGGAAAGGTGAGCGTTCGGCTCCGCTCTCCCACGCGTGTTGTTTGGCTTCTGCAAGCGTCTGATCCTTGAGCAGCCTCACGACCTCATGAGAAACGAACCAGACATTTCGGCGCCCAGGCCAGGGTGCCATTCATGTCCCCCTCCCTTCTCCGGCTGTTACGGCGCCAGCACCGCAGCCCAACAATCCGAGCCACCATCTGCGATTGCTTGCTTAGATCACTAGAATTCTGCTACACGTTTGGGGAGCACCCCCCCTCCCCCTCATCTGCGGGGGTAACTGGGGCAGCCGCCCCACTCACTCAATCCTTGCTACGTCGCTCCTTGTCACTGTTCATCACTGGCTACGACTAACCGTGGCCTCTCGAAGTCTCACCTGGTTAAACAAATATATCTGACTATGGGGCTTCTATGCCGCTGGGTGGTGGTGGCTTTCACAGCCCCCCTCCCCTGCCACTGATTCACCGTGATCGGCTCGGCCCAGCTTGCTCGGTTGGCGCCGGGAAAAGATCAATGGAACACGTGGAGCCCTCGCTGCTGGGGATCTGGAGGGGAGGGGGGAGCTCTGACCCGGCTGGACCACCTCGCTGCTCTCCGTGGAGCACCGCAAGGAGGGCGCGATGCGCGCGTTGCCACTCTCGCCGCCCGCCCGCCGCCTCCGGGCCCCGTTGCGTGGAACGACGGGGAAGACGTTCACCGCGTAGATGTCTCGCACGCCGGGTGTTGCTCACGGCGGAGAGATTTTGCATCGCGTGAGAGTGTCGTAAACCCGCCTCCACCCGACGCAGCTGGTTAGCAAGGTTTTGTCGCGCGAACGGAACGCTTCGGCAGCGCACCGGTGCGCTCGAGAGCAAAAACATTAACAGTCGAGTCCGACGTTTCACCGGTGATGGCAACGAACGTCGTCACAGGCGTGGTGACCGCCTGATGATCCTGGCAGAGGTAGCTTTGTGACGCTTGCTTTTATACGATCTAACCAATAAGAGAAAGCTCCCCCGTACAGCATTAACAGACTGTAAGGTCAAGTTGTCAGCGAGCACCTATAAAGAAAGGCCAGCCCAACGCAGAGGGATTGGGTGGCCAGTACCACGCTCGACCGCTGCACTCTCCTTAGTGGTGATGACTACACCCAGCAGCAAGTACTCATTTGAGGCTGAGTTGACCTAGAGGAGGCCCAGCACCAGTACTAAAACAATCCTCACCGTTATTGGCAGCTGGATTCGAGCTGTATCACGAATAGGGATTATACGGACACCCCATCTCGCAAGATGCATGCGTTTGCTTCTCTGCTGCTACTTCCCTGCTGCTATCGCACGCTTCATGCTGCTGATAGCTTCGTACCGCTGCACGCTTCGTACCACTGCACGCTTCATTCAGCTGCACGCTTCATTCAGCTGCTCGCTTCATTCAGCTGCACGCTTCGTACCGCTGCACGCTTCATTCATCTGTACGCTTCGTACCGCTGCACGCTTCACGCCGAGGCCACGTGCTCCCACACGCACTCCCATCACAAAGCGAGAGGACATCTGGTGTCCACACGACCCCTTTGAGCAGCTGGCGTCCAGAACCAGATGAGTTTGGGCCGCGGGGGAGGGCGGCCTTGACAATCAGGAGGAAGTCTTAGATATAGATAACTAATGTTTATTATTCCAGCAGAGAGCAGCCAGTGAGCTTGCGAGCTCTAGATGCGGGAGTCTTGCAACACGACAAACGTCTGAAAAAACCAACGTAACAAGACTTAATTTCAAAGGGCAGTTAATCTCACGGCAGCAATATGTGCTTAAATAAAACTGTAACCTTAATCATGAGAGTAAATAATGGCATGAACATTTTTATGATTAAACAAACTCGTACCAACTTGTTCAAAGATTAAACCCCAACCATAATCATGAAGGAAACAGTGGCAGCCAGGTTTGCACAGAGCAATACATTTATAATAATAATAATTGCACTGCTAGAGCACTTTTTACCCGAGGGTCACTGCTCAGAGCTGCGGAGAGAACGGAATGTCAGCAACAAAAACGACATAAGAACGGCAAGTTAACAACAATAACGTTTTGTTAGGTTGTTTTTATACTAATCTGAGCTATGGAGACAGCAAGTATGTTAACAGCAGCAGCAGCAGCAGCAGCAGGGCAGTTCAAACGAAGTCAAATAGCAATAAATGATCGGACATAATATAAGCAATAAAAAAATCATTATCCAACAAACAAGGAAAGAATAAATGTTCCCGAGCAGGCGCAGGTCAGCAGCGAGACATCATCCCGGCGCGACTACACTGAGCCACATCAACAGTCCTAGCCAGAAGGACTTGAAAGCCTTACGGAACAAGTGAGTCTTGAGACGAGATTTGAAGATGCCCAGGGACTCAGCTGATCGAGTCTCCAATGGAAGCGCGTTCCAGAGTCTGGGAGCAGCGCGCGAGAAGTCTCTGTCACCCATCGAATGGAGGTAATAATAGACGAAGAAGAGCACGAGTGGCATGGGAGTTTTTATTTATTTAACACATCAAACGAATAGAGCTTTTGAAACCCTTCAGTACAAGACCAATCAATGTATACACTCGCAGCTGGACCGAAATGTTGATGCACGCACCACCACTGATCTCCAATACCGGCGCTGTAGCGACCTGGGGTTCCACGTGCTCTCCCCATCACGCTGAGCGTTTCCTTTGTTGCGTGTCTCTTTCGAGTGGTTATACGCGCGTGATGAATGGCTTTCCAAAGCTACAAGCGACGGGAGAAGGGCTTCTGCTTAATGTGGAACGGGAGGCATTCGTGGATCGGACGTAGCCCGGACACACGTGTCATCGTGAATTTTTGTCGGACGTCTGCTGCCGTATTGACCGTTGTGGTGAGATGATGTACCTTAATGTTAGCGTGCGTGTGTGCGGCCAACACCAGTGCCGGTTGTTATTGTAGCGGTTGGCGTATTCCGGCTTATTTGGATTCACGGCCAAGGCCAACATCCTCTAAGTTGACTCAATCTTAAATAATTACCAGGTGCAGTGTGTAATTATGTGCGTTGGGTCGGAAGACAAACAGGGGGCGCACTGCTCGTGTGACAGCCTTGATAGCTGCTCGCTAATAGCACTTGACCCAACAGTCTGTTAAAAGGTATATTTTCAGAATAGTATAAGAATAAAACAATTTGTAACGCGCCACTCAAGCTTCACAACTGGTCATGGATGAGACACGGATACGGAGGCTTGGCGAGGAAACCCAGAGGAAACCCACGCAGGGCAGGGTGAGAACACGCGAACGCCACACAGAAAGGCGCCCCCGAGGCAGGAATCGAACCGCCTCGGGCAAGACTTACTTTCAGTGAGGAGGCGCCGATGTTGGCACCGCACAGCCACCCGGGGGGGATATTTGTCTTTGTGATTCATCTTGTGCGTGCAGGCTGGAAGAGAACCTATCCAAGACTTGTTCTTGGACCTGCAGGACGGTCGAAAACTTTTGGAATTGCTGGGTGGCCTCGTGGGGCTCCAGCTGGTGAGTATATCAAACACAACCACCGGCAACGTACGTTGTCTCGCTGTTTTCCACGATTGAATCCATATCCGCCGGTCGACTCCAGTTAAGTGGCACAGGACTCTTATCTGACGGCCATAGCAAGAGATTTCCTGGATGCGGTATGCCGGGTGCAGAAACATTTTCTGGGGGTCACGAGTAGACTTGAGTTTGTAGCACGTGACTAGCAGCCCGTGGTCTTAGCGAGCTAATGCTGAATGTGGTGTGCCGTGCGCGGAAGCAGTTTGCGAGTCGCCGAGCCCCGCAGACCCAACCGAATCAACCGCGTAGAGACGTAATGAGTGACTCTTGTACCTACTCAGAGTCGTTGGATCAATTGTAATGTGTTTGATTTCGCTAGTATACGACTGGGTTTTTTTTTTACTATATAAGATGAAGTTTGTAACTTTTTCTCGTTGACCTACCCAACCATAAATAAAACAGGACAGAGAGCTTTGGCAGCTTGCAGTGAAAAGGTCTGCGAGGCATTTAGGTGCACTCATTTATATATTTTACGAAATGTGAATCTAAATGTCCTTTTGACCAAAAACATTTCTTTAGAAATATCAGCTCCAGACTGTTGTTTTTTCTTTCGTTCTTTCTCAGAGGCCACATCCCATGTGCGTAAAGGATCAGTGCGTGATTTGCAGGTGCCGGAAACAATCGTGGAATTTGGCTCTCAGTCTTTATTCCTTGCCTCTTGAATGTGTGCACACATGTGCGTGTGTTTTATTTATTTCTGAAGACAACGCGACAATAAAGCCCTGACCATTCTTGCAGGCCTTGCACCAAGTTCCCCAACTACCTTATTATTATTTTTTTTTATCTCTCTTCAGGTGCAATGGCTTTGCTGTATTGATTTAGGTGGCTCGACGTGTAAGAACTGCTCTCACGCGCGGTGCTCTCGGGATAGTCGTGCGGCGAGCGTTCCTCCTCTCTCCTTGGCGATGTTTTGCCTCCCACGTTGGAGGCATCGTTGTGAAGGACAGACGAGGAACGCTCGCCACAGCTATTCTGAAACAGTAACTCTTGAGAGCAATTCTCAGATTCTGTGGTTTTAGAATCACACGTTGCTATTGGTTCGATTTGCATTTTGTACCATGTTATTATTATTCTTCTTACACATGTTTACCTGGGGGATTCCCCTCTCTTTCAAGAGAGTCCTGCCAAATGTTTGGAGTGGGGGATATAATTGATTACCATGTATTTCCCACAAGAGTAATTTGCGGGTTATTTTTCAAATCTGGCAATTTTAGGCCATGACATCAGTATTTAACCGCCCGCTATTTCTTTTTTTTTTATAATGTCACGGGAACGTGAACGTCCCTTGCAAAGTAGACATTGATTAATGCAGCCGCAGTTATAACCAGAGTGGCCTTCAAGGGTCGAACTGCGAACCTCCACAATAAGCGGTCGATGCGTTTCTAATGGAGTCGTGTCGCTGCCGGTCAACTTGCAATCTGGGGCAGATTTTCAAGATTTATATTTCCGTTTTCAAAACGCAGCCAACACATATTCGCGTCATATTTGTAACATATAATTTCCAACACAGCAATTTTTCTCTTGCTAAAAATCCATCTGCGTAGTCTTAACATTTGTTTACATTTCGCACCACTCCAGCGGGATGAGGGATGTTGTTGTGGGTGGGAGTGGGTGGAGGGGAAGTCGAGGTCAAACCAGAGCCGGGTAAGGATTTTGAACGCAAACGGCGGTGCCACGCGCGCTGTGTGCGGCGTGCGAGACCGTTACGTCGGCGAGCGGCGCAACCGCGAGCCGCGCAGTGACCCCGCGCGCGTTTCCTCTCTCCCGCCAGCCCGTGGAGCGCGGCATGTCGCGCCTGCACGCCCTCAACAACGTCACCAAGGCGCTGCACATCCTACGCACCCACAACGTAAGCGTGGATGACCTCGGCGGAGTGTGCTGCGAGCGGTGCAGCTTGCCCAGCTCCGAGCTCACCGGTGGCACGAGAGCATTTCCCGCGCCCTCTTTTGTTGTGGCTCCGCGATACCGGCCGCCCGCCTCGTCAGGGCCGCGTTGATTGATTGCGTTCTCGTCGTGTCGACGGAGCGTCCTCGTTGTTGATTGCCCCTTCGCGGCGCCAGCGAGCGAGACTGCGGGTGCGATCGCTCAAAGCGATGCGCGCACGTGGGGAGGAGTGATCGGGATTGAAGCCGCGTGAGCTTTGGGCGTTGGTGAACGCAGCCAAATGCTTGCTTTAGGCACCGTTTGTAGTGGGCTTGTTTTCCATCATATTTCGAGGCTTTGCTATCAAGGATGCAGGCCGAGTCGATCTCGTGATCAGGAGAAGGGTGGAGAAAGGTGAATAGGGCCCTGCAGCTCTTGCCAATCACACGCCCCCATCGAGCTGTGCAACGTAGGGAGGTAACACAAACATATGTAAAACGGAGCTGCTCCTTCGGGATGGCCGTATAAAGCGTTACTCCCCTCTCCTGCAAAACATTCCAACTCACAAGTCGGGGTCCGCATCGGGCGTCTGACGATGCCCCCAACGTGGGAGGCGAAGCGTCGCAAAGGAGGGAGGCGCAACGCTCGACACGGCTATCCTGAAATAGTGGCTCTAGAAAGCGAATTCTCATCACACATCGAGCCGTGGCAACCCTCACCAAGACTCTAAAACAACAAAACGAGAAAGCCAAACCGGTCCCCCGTCACGCTCGGCATTTCCAGTTAATTCACGTGGAATTAAACCCGCATGCATATTAAAGCAATGTCCCCCTTGGTAATCCGGTTTGCACCACGATTCATGCATCACGGCAACTCCGCAGGGCAGTGGGATCATTAGCGTCTCTTACTGCCTGCGGGTTTCGTTTTTGCCAGCTTTCGCGAGGCTCGCTAAATATTTGCTTGAAAACAAAAAAAATTGTGATCCTCTTTGCTCGGTCCTTTGGATTTATTTCAAAATCCTTCTCTGGGGTCGTCTAATTGGAATCGGAGCAGGAGCGTTGTGAGCTGCTCATGTCTGGTCTGCACGAGTGGCAGCACTCCCTGTGATCGGGTAAATATCACCGGTGGCACCACGCCAATATCCTCAGCCGGTGTATAGCGCGTTAAGGACATTGGTGGAGACGCGAAACGGTGCGTGCTCTCTTTTGTTCTTGCTCGGCAGCCCCCTGCATTGGCTACAGCTGCTGCTCACGTATTGCGGTCGGTCCGTTTGGTGCAGCCGGCCAGCTGTAGAGAGGACCTCTCAATTGAGAGGTTGCCAGTTTAAATCCTCATCATCTCTCCAGGGTCGATAAATAATCATGACTTTGTGCATGAGTCAACAGTGGATATGCCTTTGGATAGACTCGCCACCACCATAGGCATATGGAATTTCCACAGCTAGCTCGGAGCTGTGGAGAGGTGATGAGCCCTGCCTCGAAAAATGACTTTTTTTTTAGTCACATGAAATACGTCTGAGCAGTTTTGAGATCTAGAAGATGTTAAAACTAATATTTAAATGGTACCATGAACTTTGTTATTAGTTTAAAATGTCAATGGTAAAAAAAACTCCCTTCTAAAAACGTTGATAAACTGCCCGAGCAAAGAACCAAGACGCCAGCGTTAAATTTATAGCATTTACAGAAAGAAAAACGTGCGTAGATAGCAGAGCCTCACAAAATGCATGTTTTTGTTCTGGGCGTGCATCAGGAATGCAAAACTGCTCACCTAATGGAGTGTGAAATTCAAGGCATTTGAGGGTTGTCATTGAGTGATCATCGCTCATCATCAGTGCCGCGTTCTTATCGCACGCAGTGCATTCCTTGATTGATTTTATGGGGCGGACAACTGTCAGCGTTGCTCAGCCCATCTGCTTTATTTTGGGGGTTTGAGTAACTTTTACGAAGGAAAAGAAAGTTCGCGATGATATTCGCTCTAACAGTCCACTGTGACTTACAGAATATGCAATTGCGTCTGCTAGCCTTGTTAAAAGTCTGTGTCCCTGGATCTGTGTTTTCTTTGTTGTCCTAAGCGATCGCGGGAAGGGTGTGATCTCACTTGAACGGTTTGTGAGATTGAAGTGCGACCGTTCACCTTCATGTACACGGTGGTGCAAAATCAACGCGTCGCACATTCTGCAAAGTGTGTCGTCTGCTTACGCCTCGCGTACGTTTGTGTCTCAACTGTCGAGCAAAGTGATGGGGGCATTGGCAAGGTGCGTAGCTAGGAGACGTGACATCTGGTGATTGAGAATAATGAACGAGGAGGCAGCACCGAAGATGGGAATACGTGCGAGAGGCCACCTGGTGCGATAAGAAAACTGGAGAATTGGCTCGAATGCATAGTCTGTAAATACCAGTGATATTCAAACCTTTTTTTCTTGCTAGCCAATTGACAAGAATTGTTCATACCAGCGACGTAACAAACTCTTTTGACCAAAGCTGTCATGACAGTAAATCATAACACATTTAAATTTGAACCAGCAAAGCGACCCAGGGCTTGACGTTCTGTGACCCAGAACTGGGTCATCACCAATACTTTGAAAGCCACTGTGACATTACAAGACCATTAGAGATGGCACAACGACGTGTGGAGGATTTTATCTTACAGAAGATTGATCATGGCAGAGGATGATGATAATGAGGATGATGCGGATGATAATGTTTTAGTTTTAACAATATTTTGGCGTGTGCCTGGATCATTTGCAAAACAAATGAGTACCACACTGCTGAGTGGCGCGGAGCCATGATGCCCGCTGCCCGTGGTCCTGGCCACCCACCCCCTCGTGTGCCATGCCGGCCTTTATAAGCGCGACTCGCTAGCAGCATTGACCCTGCAGTCCGTGTGTATGCACCTGTACTCAGGTGGAGCTCGTTAACATCGGAGGGCCGGACATCGTGGATGGAAACCATAAGCTGACACTCGGACTCATCTGGAGCATCATCCTGCACTGGCAGGTGAGGGCCATAACGACGGGAAGCCCTGCTCATACCATCCGGTCACTCAACGCCATCGCCAGTTGTGTTTGAGATCGTGACCTTGTGCAGCTTGATTCAACGTTATTATTGTGGGGGGGGTTTGCGAGTCCCAGACAAGCAACAATCTCAAGACCCTCTGTCTGAATGAGGATGGCATCAGGAAGGGCATCTGACCGGGAATTTCTGGTGCAATATCCCCAGGATAGCATCGTCAACAACAATTTTAGCGTACGGGGCATCTAAATGTAGTTCCATCTGGAAACGCCTTATAAAAAAAATGTAAAGGAAAAATACGTGTATTTGGATAGAAGGGAAGGGGTGTGGTGTGATAAGGGCGGGAAGATATGGGAGGGAAAACGAGGGGAGAGACGAGGAGGAGAGGGGACACACCGTGGTACAGCCCTGAATTAAGCAACTTGTTCCTAGCATCAATAGCAGCAACTGCACTCGGACAGCCAAGACAGCTCGGGACAACTGCTGTGCCCCAGGGCGTTCTCAGGGTGCGGGGGCCATACAGAGTCTTGTTTAGTAACTGAATTCAACAATTATTCACCACATAAATGATTTTTAACATTGTGATTAACACTCGTTCCTCAAATAGCTGAATGGATCTTACATCACATTCATGGCTTCGGGGAGCTCTTCTACCAGCAGTGGATGATCGTGGATGGTTAATAATGCTGCTGATGGTATTGAAAATGATGATGACGATGGGCGCTGCATTATAATTCACTCGGATCCCCGTCACTTGGCAGGGCCAGCCGCGTAATTCCTTCTTCTCAGAGCAGCCGCGGCAATTTCATCACCGTCGTACACGGAACGCTACGGCAACCGGGCAAAGCACTCCCTGCTAAGGGCCGCGTTACCACCACGTGCTTGATGCAGGGATTCTCCCATGGGTGACACGAAAGCCACTCCTGGCGAATTAAAGCGACAGGGTTTTTCAATCTCGCAGTCCTTTCTATGGCCGTGCTTCTGCAGCAGTCGCGTCCTTGAGCGGGATAATAATGCGAATAATGTGTGGATTACTGGGCTCGTGGTGTTTATTGTACACGGCCTTGACCCACGAGTGGCTTCTGTTTCTTTTAATATGCATTTGAAAAAGGCAGGAAATTGGCGAGATCTCTCCCGCGGCAATATTGTTTGCCGTCGCTATCGCTCCGCGCGTCGCCGAGATAGCGTGGGCCCATCGTGCATTCTCACGCCGCGTCTTGGAGTCGCACGTTTAAAATTGCATCGGTCGAGGCAGGAAATAAAGCGCAGGCATCGGAGGCACGAGCAGGGAGAGGAGCAGGGAGAGGAGCTGGCTCCGTCGCGCGTGCGGGCCACTCCCTGCGCAGGATTGAGAGCGCGCTGGTTGTGGTTCGGAACGTTTGCGGAGAATGTGCGAGTGTGCTCTTGTCGTCGATTTGAGCGGCCGCTGTCAACACACGGCTTGGCCGGCCGGTCCTGCCAATAGTTGGAGATATTACTGCAGAATGTTAATACCAGATGCACTTCCTAATGCCGACCTCCTTTAGTTGGAGTGTCTTTTGATCGCTATTTGTCTGGAGCTTGTCCTCGGAGCTGTCCGCTAAGTGAGACCCTAGTGTAAAGCAATAGACTCCAATGAGCATATCTTTTGAGTTCTCTGGAACACGCAAACCTCTCAACCATACGAGGTGCATCGAATAGAAATACGTTGCGTGTTTAAAAGGTGCGGGACGCGGGGACACGGGCATTCCATTGCTATGCGGTAGCATTCTCCTCCTGCCCAGTTAGCCCAGTGCGGCATTTCATTCTCTCTCTCCCGTCTTCTGCCGGCCGCATGGCATTACTGATATGGTTTACGGTCCATTCCCCCTGCATCAGCTTTCCATCGCCGCAGGTGTTGTACCGACATCTTGGTCGTGTGGCTCTTTCCAAACCACCTCGACGCGTGAAACACGAGCATTAAAGCCCCGCCACACTGAGCGGTTCGTACGCACGGTTGACGTTTGTCGCTTAAGAACGAAGT
>JAZEWT010000021.1:15719630-15732927 GCA_036362905.1 Mordacia mordax
TGGTTCTCTAGAGTACGAGTTATGATTCGTAGTGTGTGCATGCTACTCGTAGTAGGGAAACCCTTTCCAACCACCTTGCTTTCGTTGCTGGCAGGCCTCTAAATGTTTTGTTAGTCTGCTCCCGATAATCTTGGTGAACAATTGATGTGAGGGATGTGCGATAAGAGGCTGATGCATCTGAGGTTACATTGCCCGATGGCTTTCCTCTGGAAATGAATACGCCCACTGTTTACATCCGGCAACTTGACACACTGTCGCATGTAGCCAGCGTATGATTCCAAACTGTATCGCGTTGCTTTTAATTTGCGAGGCTGTGATCCAGCGACCTAAGCAACAGCTCTCTCTCATTGTAAACTCACAGCCGGATGCAAATGATGTGTGACTTGAGTGGCCTTCAAATGCATCTGGAGAGATATTGATCTCTTCTTTGTTACCGTGATGATACCGTTTTAGTGGACATCGTTTGGTTGGCGTTCCCACCAAGCGGCTTGATCCACGCGCTCGCTGCATTTGCGGTGGGCCGCGGTTTCTCAGTCGGAGGTTGAGCGCAACAGTTTCGCAACTAAAAAATTGCCAGAGAAATCCGTCGCAGTTCCATACGCGGATGTCGGCCAGAAATGATGTAACGCGTTCGTAATGCTGTACGTCGGATCTGATTGAACTGCACAGTGGGAATTGCCACAAAAGTCAAGTAATTAAGAAACTTTTGCAGCAGCTATGACATCACGTCGGGCATTATTTGTCAAACAGTGGGTTTCAACTCCCCGGGAAGTGCCCATTATGATTTAAGGGCAGAAATAACTCATTCACTGGAAAGTCTCCAGTTTAGTCATGCAGATAAAACCGCTTTTAAGTCTCTTGATTGTCTTGTGTATTCACACGGATAGGTCTCGAGTTTCAAGGCGTGAATCACATCCAACATAATAATATAATGTTTGACGCAGCGCAAAAATGCCATGCCTGGTCATGAACGAAACACAATGAGGTGTGAGGAAACCACATGGGGGGGGGGGGGGGTCAGCTAGATGGTCAGCCGGCGACAACCTGCTTTCCTACGTGCTACGATGTTATCGGCCAACGTATTAACGAGCGTTTTTATTAGTTGTGGGAGGAAACTGGGGGACCCAGAGGAAACCCACGCAGAACAGGGGGAGAACACACAAACTCCACAGAGAAAGTCACCCAAGTCGGAAATCGAACCGCCTCGGGCAGGACTTTTCTTCCGTGAGGCGCAAATGTTACCGCCACATAGATGCCCTGCCGGCTCAAGAGGCCTACGTGAACATCTCCTTCAAAAATAGCAGATTTTAGAGGAGCCAAAGTGCGATTATGGCTGCGCAACTCAAAACTCTCCGAACCTAATCAAGCGAGAAGAGTTCCTTAGCTTTCTAACCAAGGATGCTCAGATCACAGCCCGCCTTCCCACTGTCCTGTCCTGGATGCTTCGGTTACTTTCTTATCAGAATCCCGTGCCGGGCTGCACCATCTTACTTTCTCCTGGTTTTATTGTTGTGAGAACTATTCTGGAGTGCTTTCAGACCTCCGCTTAAGATGTTATTAATCCACCAAGTATACGTTATTATCAGTACATCCGACCGTAGAGTAAACCACTGCAGTCCGACACTCATCACCGCCATGCCCTGGCCATTCCTTGCAGCGCCGTGCGGACAAGACCTGGCGATGCCTCCTGCACGCTCACCGAGAGACGAACCCAGCTCGGCCACCCTCGCTGCTCGGCGACCTCTCATCGCACGATTTTCCCCGTCTCCCCTTCCTCACTCCGCTCAGGCCGGATGTGTTCAGCTCGGTCGAGGAGCTGCGCGATCTGGTCGCTGTGCAGCGTCTCGAGAAAGCCTTCTCGTTGGCCAAGGAGCGCCTGGGCATCGAGCGACTCCTTGACCCGGAAGGTAACGATAATATTTGCAGGGTCATCAAGAAGAGACGCGCTTGCTTGATTTGCCTGTGTTTGAGTGTTTCACATGCGGTAATTCGGTGTCAAGGCACATGGAATGCTCGGAAGTTTCTTAGCTTTGTTTCCAGCGGTATTCCACGTACGAGTGAACAAATGAACGAGACCCACGTGAGAGCTGTTGTGGAGAGCATCACTGAAGAAACACTCACTGCAGCCATGGAAAGTTTGAGTCGATGCCTGGAAATGGTATTGGACGCACACGGACTGCATACTGTAAATGTTTACACATTGGTGTGATTGTTGTGGCGTCAGAACCAAAGCTGCAAATTAAATATTTTAACACATAGCCAATTATCACTACTGCATCTTTTTTGATAACCCCATTATGTATACATCTGTGACATACTTCAGGCACCCTCCTCAACACGACAACTTCGGCCCTCCAATACGGGCAGCTCGCTGCGTGTGCCCAGGTCGCACCTCCATTCGATGGGTGACAGAGCCTTCTCGCTCTGCGCTGCTCCAAGACTCTGCAATGCCCTTCAGCTTGAGATTCGTTCAACCGAGTCCTTAGCCATCTTCAAATCCTCGCTTGTCCCGTAAAACTTTCGAGTCTTCCGGCTAGGGCTATTGATGTGGCTCAGTGTTGTCGTGCCAGGATGCTGGCTCTCTTCTGACCTGCGTCTGTTTGGGAACATTTGTTCCTTCCTTGTTTGTTGAAGATTTATTGATGATTGCTTCGAAAAGCTGCTCTCTCGGGACAGCCGCGTCGATCGCTCCCTCTCCTCTCCTCGCGACGTTTCGCCTCCTCACACGTTATTTCTGTTATTTATTTTCCGCTGACTTTGTCCTATAATTTATCGCTACTGTTTGACTTTCAGTTGAACTGTCCTGATGTTATTGACATGCCGTTCTCTCTGCAGCCCTGTGCAGCATGTTGTGACCCTCGGGTGAAAAGCACTCTATAAATGCAATTATTTTTAATTAGTCACGGTCAATCCACTGCTGGATAAAAGCCTCCTCAAGCAGTTGCCACCCCACGCCATTCATCTGGAGATGCAACAACTTGCCGAGAGGCAGCACGTGAGCTGGTGTCATTGCTCCATCTCCTCGGTGGACGCTCTGATGACATGCGTCGTAGCCTCTGACTGCCGTTGCCTCGCTGTTTGTGACCATCAGCCAACGTGACGCCGAGTGACGTCTCCCACACACAACGTCGCCCAACTTAGTTTTTCTCTTGACCGTTCAAATGCTGCGTGCCTGGGCACGTTGTAAATCCACTGCTGGATGAAGGCCTCCCTGCATCATGCGGGCTTTGTAGGTTGGTGTGGGTGGGTGACAAGGGGGTGACTCACTCACAACTTGTGAGATAACGTGCCGCTGATGCTGACCGTGGCCAGAAATACAACCCAGGGTGCCGAGTAATTAGCGCTGAGGGATAATTACTATGCAGTCACGGTACAAAATACATAACTCTCTCTTCTTTTACTTTAGTGAGGTATTCCGTGGGTGAACGAATAAAAACAAACAATATGTAATGAATCGTGTATAATAAATGTAACAATCTACGATAAATAAATAAAAAATGTTGATCTGCTGGCTTAAAGGCATCCAAATAATTGTACGAACACTTTTATGGCTTTGGACCTCTGAAAGTTGAATAATTTTGTTCAGTGTTTCGAATTTAATTTCGGGACAGATCGATAAGTAATTTTTCAACACAAACAGAGATTATCGCTGGCGCGTATGCGGCGCGGGCGAACTTTGTTGCTTTGGAGCGGAATGTTGTAGAATGACAGCGCTGCCTTTTGTGAAACACTTGCTGCACAAACTGTTTTCTTATAGCGCCATCATTCACACAGGAACCTTGGGATTTAGTTTGTGATCTTGACAACCGAAACGTCAGCCTTATTCAGTGGTTCACTATCAGTACCCGCTTAATCTTGTACTGAATCTCGGGGGCCCAGAACCTATCCCAGCAGACACAGGGCGCAAGGTGGGGCAATTCCCAGAATCTGACGCCAGTACACCGCGGGGCATTTTTTTAGCCAATTTACTCGGCGGGCCAATTAATCTGGACAGCAGCGTGTCTTTGGACGGTGGAGGGAAACTAGAGCACCCGGCAAAAACCCACGCGGACATGGGAAGAGAGAGAACACCCGGACTCCACGCAGAAAGGGACCTGAGCTGGGAATCAAACCGAGGGCCTTCTTGCTGTGAGGTAGCAGCGCTATTCACTGTGTCACTGCGCCACCCTGTAAGCTTGCACATTTTTAAAATGGCTACAGTTCCACCTGGCTATGGACGAGACGGACCCAGAGGCGTGAGGAGACGAGAGAGGCGGAGAGGGGCAGGCAACCATACAGTCAGCTGGTACCAATATTTATCATTGCCTCCTATATGTTATGATGTTATCGGCCAATAAATAGTAAAGTAAGAAAATAACTAAAAAGATTTTCGATGGATTCCATTTTTTGGGTTAGGTCATGTTAATCATGTTTGTCGTAAACCCTCCACCACCCGACAACAGCCAATCAGTAAAGTTTGTCAACGTGAACAGAATGTGCCAATTCTTCACTATCTCAGCACACCGGTTTGTTGGTGAGCTAACTAACAGCATTTACAAATAAAATGCTACGTTTTTCTGATAATTGCAATGGGCTTATAAAAAAATTGTTGATCTGCTGGCTTAAAGGCATCCGAATAATTGTACGAACACTTTTATTGCCATGGACATTTGAAAGTTTAATCATTTTGTTCTATGTGGGAGTTAAATAATTTTGTTTCGAATTAAATTTCGGGACAGAACCATAATTAATATTTCAACACACGCTTCAGAAAGAAGCGAACTCCTCTAAAGTAGGTACGGATCGCTGGATGATGCCCATTACCGTTATCAGTGCAGCGTCGTATTTCATTTATAAATGCCGTGAGTTTGCTCTCCAACACACCGGTGTGCTGAGATAGTGAAAAATTGGCACGTTTTGTTCACATTGACAAATTTTACTGATTGGCTGTTGTCAGGTAGTGGAGGGTTTATGACAAACATTTTTTACGTGACCTAACCCAAAAATTAGAATCCATCGATAACATTGGTCACGAAAGCCTTCGAATTAAAGATAGAAATATTGGTGAATATTTATGGGAGGAAACCCGAGATCTCAGAGAAAATGCACACAGAACAAGGGGGAGAATACACAAAACCACATAGGCGCCCGAGGAATAAATCGAACCTCCTCGGCAGGACCTTTTTTCTGTGAGGCGCAGATGTTACCGCTGCACCATCCCGCAGCCTAAGTCACCCAGCGTCAGAAGAAAATCATGCTTCAGATAAGTGAACATTCCCAGCCGGGACTAGCAGAGGCATTTCTACCACGAGTGGATTCAGCAACGAGTAGCAGGGGCTGCACCTCTATCCCGTTATGACGTTAAGGGTGAGGGGTCACCGGTAAAGTTTTACGCTGACTTTTGCAGGTTGCCCGGCGGGAGTCATAACCGCGTCGCTTTGCTCCCCCCCAGACCTGGCGACGGCGAATCCAGACAAGAAGTCGGTGCTGATGTACGTGACGTCGCTCTTCCAAGCTCTGCCCCAGCGAGTGTCGCCCGAGTTCCTCCGCGAGGTCGAGTCGCTCCCGTGGAACGCGGGCGGCGGCGCCGACTCCCCGGACCCCTCGCACCTCAACCGCCGCCTCCGTCCGTGCGGCGCGGACGACCCCGCGTTCCTCCCGCTGCGGGCAGCGCCCTTCCTCGCCGAGCGAGAATCGCCCGTCCTGGGGCGCCGCACGCCCGTGTCCGGCAGGCAGTCGCCGCTTCCGGGGCAAAGGTCTCCCCCGCCGAGCCGAGATTCTCCGCAGCCGAGGCGCACCTCGGCGTTCGCGTCTCGCGAGTCGCCGGGGTCCGGCCGCTCCTCGCCGTTCCCTTCCCGGGAGTCTCCGAACTCGGGTCGCTCCTCGCCGTCTCCGACGCGGGGGTCGCCGTTGCCGGGGAGCCGCTCGTCCCGTCACGGGCGCCAGGCTCCCGCGCGGGAGCACAAGTCGCCCCTCCCGGCGAGGAGGTCGCCCGGCGGCGGGAAGGTTTCCCCCGTCGCGGTGCTCGCCGCTTCCCTCCCGCAGCGGTTTCCTCCGCAGCTCGCGCGGCGGCGGGAGTCGACGGTCGGCGGGCAGCGCGCCGAGGGGTCGCGTGGGTCATCCCCGTCGACCGCGCGCGACATCTGCCGCGCGGGCGACCGCTCCCTCGTGCCGACACGAGGCGCCGCCGAGGAGGACGCAACGCCGCCGGTGCCCCGTGTCAGTCTCCGACAGGTGAGTCTAACGCACCGTCCTTGAACTGCTTCCCAGCATAGATGAGAGAGCGTCTGCATTTGCTCTCCCAGTCTGTCCCTTCGTCAGTCTGTCCAGCTACGTGCAACAAGGGGGGAGGCAGGGAGCACACGGTCACTCTTGTAAAGATAAACTAAATGAAGCGCTCAATACGGCCATCCTGAAACAACAGCTCTGCAAAGCAATCCTCACAAAACTGGCCAAATCGATGCAAGGATTGCGCATAACTTGCGGATGAAAAACGAGTGATGAAAAAGTGATCCCCGACCCTGGCAGCCGGGATCTCATCCCCATTATCTCATCGCAACCTCTGCGTGTATCGCTGCCTTATGGGAGCACTGTTGTTGCTAATTACTCACGTCTGAGGACAAACTATGTTGGGAAGCGTTACAACATCCATGCCAGTGTGTTTTTTTTACGCGTAGTTTTTATCATTACTATTAACCCAGTCTAATAATGCAATCGCTTGCTTGAAAATGATGCAAAAAATCAAACGGCCGAAAATATGTGTGCAGGCTGGAAAGACGATGATAATGATAATATAGGATACTATAGAAGAATTGCAATTCTTAAACCGGGAATGATCATCGTGCAGTGTGTGTCAAGTTACTGGATCCACGCTTGCATTTGTAGATATATATGCAATATATACAGAATGTAAATATACACACAGCCTGTGCAGTTGTTGCATTTTCATTGCATGACCTCAAAATTAAGCAAATTGAAATAACCTTGAGTTGTACTAGCAGAGTGGTGGCACGGTGGCCCAGTGGGTAGATCTATTGCCTCACAGCAAGAAGCCCCGGGTTCGAATCTCCGCTCGGGTGCCTTTCTGTGTGGAGTTTGCATGTTCTCTCCCTGTGTCCGCGTGGGTTTTCGCCGGGCACTCCGTTTTCCTCCCGCAGTTCAACAAACATGCTGCTGCATAGGTTAATTGGCTTGCAGACTTAATTGCCCGCAGTGCCCGGTGATGGACTGGCGTCCCATCGTAGGTATATCCCTGCCTTGCGCCCTGTGTCTGCCGGGATAGGCTCTGGCTCACCTTGAGACTGTACAGGACTAAGCGGTTTCTGACAATGAGATGAGATGAGTACTAGCAGGGTACACTCAGTCCAGTGTTCCAAGCATCTATTACATTCTTCCACTGTCTCTTGTTGATTATGTTTCCTGCTGACGTGACCACTTAACCTGGATTTTTTTCTTTGTCCTTTTGGGGATACTGCTGCCGGTTGTTAAGTTTCAGACTCGCATAATCTGTGTGGGAAGTGAAACTGGAAAAAGACATAAATGGCGCTGTGCAGATACAATTTGTGCTCATGAAGGAATTAAACCCAGTACCCTCGGTACAGACATACGTGTATGAAAACACTTGCTCCATTCTATGGGTTCATTTTTGTCAGTACAAAAGAGTAGAAATTCAAAAAGGCTGACAGTGAGACTATGCTCTAAAGAAACCCCTGTTTGGTGTGGGCCAATCAATTTTTAGGATGATGCGTACATTGTCAAAGAATTTTGTTTGCATGTTTTGCAATAAGCATATATTTTTTTGTAAACTTAACACTTTGTGAATGGGTCTATTGTATACAGATATTACTACTGTTGAGAACGGGCAAATACTTGCTTGTGATCTCAATACGCCGACAATATTTCAAAGCAAATCACAATTCTGCTGTGCTTTGCTTCGTCCCCAGCCGGTCTCCCATCGTTTGCATCATTCGAAGCGCAGGAGCCCCGCAGAATCTGTTGTGTCCACGATAGCGCTGCTCTGGCTCGTCAGGGCCGCGCCGATCGATTGCGTTCCGCTCGCGTCGATGGACGCGCGTTGTTGATTGCTCCGCCGCGGCGGCGCCAGCGAGCGAGGCCGCACGCGCGATCGCTCAGCGTGACGCGCGTAGGTGCGGAGCGGTAATGGGGATTGAAGGTGAGCTGCGGGCGATCGGTGAACGGAGCCGAATGCTTGGGCCGGTGACGTTCGTACTGGACTCGGCGTGTGTCGCGTTCAGTGACGTCCCTGTTGGGTGGTGGCGTCGACGTACGCGCACGACGCTCGCGAAGCCGTAGATCTAACTTCAGTTCCCACCCGTGGCGATCGTCGGCGGCGAGTGAAATGTGAACCGGCCGTGAACCGATTCACACGTTGCCACACCTCCGCTGACCTGCGCCGACCATCACGGTGAAGTAAGGTCAAACTGCCACCAATGCCACTGACAGTGTGAAGAGGCCTCCTTGTCTCAGCGATATTAAACACAACTAAACGTTTTCATTACGATATTTTCGTCTTCTCCAGTACTATTGAATATCACTGAAGCGTGTTATGCATTCGCCGTACCTTGCAAACAACTTTACGGAGCATATCTCGTGTCTGTCAAGATTCTTGAGCCCAATATCCACGAAGCCATAATAATAATAATATTTGCGTTTCTGAAGCGCCTTTCACCCCAGGGTCACAAAGTGCTGGACATCAACCTGCACACGATGCAGGTTGTGAGTTGCATCTAAACAATACGAGTGGAAATGATCCTAAGCGTGTGCGAGTGGTTCCGTGGGCAGCGACCTGCATTCGAGTTATGGCCTCTGACAGCGGTGAATGATATCTGAACGAATCCTTGACCTCGCCAGGACTGCTCGGCCTCAATCGAGCAGCTGCTGGAGTGTGTAATCCTCCGAGCTGAGAAAAACAAAGGCTGCTTCTAAACCTCCGAAATCATAGGCGAACTGGCCCGATCAGAGTACCTCGTGCAGAATGTAAAGACCGGCACTGGATTAGCAAAGGCGGACCGAACCGTCCCATCGCGCCCTGCGCTGGCCTAAATAGGTGTTCGCTAACGGTGATTGCACCGGGTATCCCGTTGAAAAGACTGCACGGGGGGATCTTTGTCGGCGAGTTGGAACTTCTGTAGGAGGTTGAGCAATGCACAGCAAGCGGCCTGCTGATGAGAACCCAAACGGAGAGCTGGACAAGCAGACGGACGGAGAGATGTGCATTCAAACTGACAAGGAGCATTAAGCCATCCTTGTACAATCCACCAGGCATAACCACTTCGGGTCGATCGTCATCATAATAAGTCATTGATCTTGGTAAACAGTCATCTAGATCTTGATTTTTTGTTCTTCGATGATTGTTCCTCTGTGTCTGTGCGCATTTATTTGAAAGTCGGTTCAACTTTTGAAAGTTTTTGAGAATGGTATTAAAGGACAAAATGTTGTGTTTCAAATCCATCCAGCACTTGGATCAGTCGCGTTTGATGTTTGACTTTCAATTGAACTGCTCTTATGTTGTTGTTGTTGACATGCCGTTCTCTCCACAGCTTTGTGCAGCGCTTTGTGACCCTCGGGTGAAAGCGTTTTAGAGGTGCAACTATGATTATTAATGGTCTTACACAAATTACAATGAAGTCAGATCCACACGTGGACAATTGTTGATCCACGTCGACAGTCGTCTTGTCGTCTCGTCTCATCTTATCTGGTCTACCTAGGTCACATTTGGCAGACAGTCCTGTTGCGTCCCTGTAGTGCCTTTGACTCAGAGAGGAGCCAACGCTCTGTAGGAAACACATGGAGTTGGAGGGGAGGCACCACGCGGCCAGGCGGCACCAACCGACACCATGTCCGATATGTTGTGATCGTATCAGCCAATGCATTAAGTGGTGTCGCTTCGTTGAGCGAGGAATCGTGGAAATCTGGAGGAAACCAAAGCAGAACGGGGGGTGGGGGGTGTGGGAGGCAATACACAATCTCCGCATAGAAATCGCCATCAGCCACGATCAACCCTGTAGTTTATAAAATACCTTGTGACTTTACGTATTGTTTGTGCTGGTTAGTTAGAGCGTTTGTTGTGTCGCAGGAATCCCGCATCCACAGCTTGCGAACTCACTGTCTATTCTCAGCCGTAATGCTAAACGTCAGTCCATAATCTGCTGCTGGATGAAGGACTCCACAACGGCGCAGCCAGCACCACTCACCTGCGTGCAGTGCGACAGTCCAGCATCCGGCGTGCGCGCACACATTGATTTCATCTCACCGGCAGACACATCCAAGAGGAACCGCTCAATTCCTTAGGCGACAGTTGTTAAATTAGTGCTTAATTGGTTGTCTTCTTGCAGAGAACTCGCAATCCTGCATTGAGATTGATCACGGGAATCTGCCGATGCTTTTGTAATGTTAATGACAATGTCCCGAGCTTAATGTTTTTATTGTTGCACATTAACGTTAATTGCTGAAACGCTGACACGAGGCATTGTTCAGCATTCCTTTAATGGCAAGGATGATAATTATGATTTAATGCCAGTTCCCCTGTAACAGCAGCAAAGTTGTTATAATGTCATTTCGTTGATTAATATAATGAGTCTGAGACGGTTATATGTTTTCTCGTGTGAAAATAGCTTTTCTTTATCTATCCAGCACGGATATAGAAACAAAACCTCCAGCCTGAACCGTTCGTTAGACTGATGATGACTCCCACATAGGAGGTGAAACGTCACGAAGGGGATGGAACGCTCGACGCGGCAGTCCCAAAAGGACAGCTCTGCAGAGCAAGTCTCATTGAGCCGTGAAAACCCACAACAATAATAATAATAATTGAACTTCTCGAGAGCTTTTCACCCGAGGGTCACAAAACGTTGCACAGAGCTGTGGAGAGAATGGCGTGTCAGCATCAACAATGACATATGAATGCAAAATAAACAATAACATTGAGGTCGATATCAACTGCGGAGATACCCTCACCACATTTTACAATTTTAATAAAAATAATTGCACTTCTAGAGCGCTTTTCACCCGAGGGTCACAAAGCGCTGCACAGAGCTGTGGAGAGAATGGCGTGTCAGCAACAACAATGACATATGAATGCAAAATAAACAATAACATTGAGGTCGATATCAACTGCGGAGATACCCTCACCACATTTTACAATTTTAATAAAAATAATTGCACTTATAGAGCGCTTTTCACCCGAGGGTCACAAAGCGCTGCACAGCTGTGGAGAGAATGGCATGTCAACATCAACGACGGCATAAGAACTGCAAATCAAAAACAAACAAGACATTTAGCGGTCAGTGCAGGTCCATCAATACTCTCCAGAGTGGTCTGCATGTCGGGTGACTCCCATTTAATTGACTACAAGATTACATTGGAAACATCTCAATTACTTCAAATAGCACATATCGCTGACCGCGATCAAGTGTGGGCACTCCCACTTCTTCCTGCACAGCATGGAAGTGTGGGCCAAGTAACTTCTAGAGGAGGCCCTCCAGAACAGGGGTTTTCAACCATTTTCATGTCCAGGCTCATTTGGCCCACTTGGATGTGGTCTCCGCAGACCACGAGGTGACGTGTGTGGCCAGACAGTTGAGAATGTCAGCTCTCCAGAACCCATTGTGGCAGAGGCAGTGACATTATCAAGCAACTGAAAGATTGTATCCCTTCCATTTAACTTTAGCCATCTGCTGCTGCTACTGCTGCTCTATAGCCGGATCCTGGTTTACATTTTATCAATTCAATTTACTTTTCGTGGCAGGTCCGGACACGCACACTAATGTTATTTTGATTAATGTCGTGTTCGGGAAATCGTGCACATTCTGGAATGGGAAGCTTTACAATTTCATTAGACTTTATTAAATATGTTTTTATTCCAATTATGTAAGACATGCCCTGAGCATAACATTAATGATATGGGTTTGTGTAAACACATGCTCCTTCGCTCTGTTTTCACGCTAGAGGTCACCGCTCACTCCTTAAACCTAAACGTTCAATTTTGGTAAAACATGTAACAATTTGGATTCAGGTGGCACGATGGCATGGTGAGTAGCGCTGCAGCCTCACAGCAAAAGGGGCTCGGGTTTGAGTCCCGGCTCGGGCGCCTTTCTGTGTAGAGTTTGGATGTTTCCTCCATTTGCGCATGGGTTTTTGCTTGGTATTCCGGTTTCCTTCCACAGTCCAAAGACATGCTGCCTAGGACAGTTATCCTGGTTAAATCGCTTTGCGGAACCCTGAGTTGTTGTAAATTGGTTACCCCCTCTGCTGGACAACTGATAAAAAGAGCGAGCTCAACGGTTCCTTCCAACTTAAATTTTCAAAACGCTGACTAAAATGCAGAGTGGTGGGACAGTTATAAGCACATTAGCCATTGAACCTGGCATTCTGTGTTCATGGCTGTCATAAGTGGGGGAGTGATATCTGAACCGGTCCTCTGCCCTTATCCCCCAACACTCACCAGCATGGTAAAATCTGGTCAAACAACCGTCATATGGCATGAGTGGACCTTAATCCAGAAGTGACAAAAAGGGGGCTCTGAATTAGACATCGTACTGACAGGAGCAGCTTCATATTATTATAGTGTTTGATAGACGGCATGTAAATGCAAATATAAGAACAACGTATGAATTTTAAAATACATAAAAATTGTGTTAACAGTCTGCAAAGGAATTCTGTGTGACTGGCCCTTGAAATAAAAATTCACAGGTGCACGATGAATTAAGTCTTAGCATTCTCTCCCTGTTGGCGTGGGTTTTCAACGGGTACTCTGATTTCTTCCCACCAACCAAAGACACGCTGCTGATGATGTTAACTGGCATCACATGCTGGGTATAGCCCCTATTTGCGCCCACTGTCTGCCAGGATAGGCTCCAGCCCCCCGTGACCGTTTACAGGATTAAGTGAGCACTGATGCAGACTGCTTGAATCTTGCTTTCTGGGATAATTCTCTGGATTAAGATCGGTCTGATCCTGCTTCTTGTGGAAGTGTTCTTGTCGCCGTGTGCTTCCATTACCATTATATGACGATATATCCAGCAGTGGATAGACAATGGCTCACGATACGGCCTGGTCCGTAGCCCTGGCAAGGTCCTCCACAGTGCAGGGTTCCTCTGTGGGGATACGGAGCGATGGGTGCTCCATGGGTCTGTGTCTCATCGCAGTCGCACGGGTGGCGGTGTCGTTCGAGCAGCAGCGCTGCTGCACGTTGACCTGTGAGCTGCCCACTATTGATCTGA
This sequence comes from Mordacia mordax, assembly GCA_036362905.1. Lineage (NCBI taxonomy): Eukaryota > Metazoa > Chordata > Hyperoartia > Petromyzontiformes > Petromyzontidae > Mordacia > Mordacia mordax. The sequence goes on from JAZEWT010000021.1 coordinate 15,732,851, forward strand.
GTGAGCGTGAGTGGGTGGATGAGTGTGTGTGTGTGAGCTGCCCACTATTGGTCTGAGTGAGCGTGAGTGGGTGGATG
>JAZEWT010000021.1:15735718-15752127 GCA_036362905.1 Mordacia mordax
GTCGAGCCACGGCAATCGACATAAATACAGTGTGAATGTTTTTGTTGATTATCCACCCCACTGCTGCGTTGGACGTTTAGCTCGTGGAACCAAACGGGTAATAAAGTATCTCATTTATATTCTGCGCGACAGAGGATGCTCAGGATGAGGGCGATGGCAAGACTCCACCACGGCCACAGAGCCTGGAGTCACTGGTACAGGCCATGGAGGCAAGGCAGCAAGAAATGGAGTTGCTGCTGCAAGGTGAAGGGATGCAAGAGCTTGAATCCCTGCTGCAAGGAAAGGCGTCTAGGCCTTATGAGCTGGAGTTGCTGGGCAAGGGCAAGGAAGATGGGCAGAGGGGCTCTGAGTTCTTCCTACAGGCTGCTGAGGAGATGGAAGGCCTCGATGCCCTTGTGCAGGTTGTGGAGGTAAAGCTACAGGATATGGAGTCCTTGGTGCAGGCTGAGAAAACAGATGGTCTGGAGTCGAGATTGCAGGCCAGTGAGGCGAGGCACCTGGGTACAGAGTCCTTCTTACAAAATGAAGAGACGCGGCGAGTTGAAGGAAGGCCCAAAATCCCGGAGGCCTCGATGCAGCCTGCTGAGGAGATGCAAGGCCAGGAGTCATTACTGCAGGCCGACAAGTCGAGGCCAGAGGACATTGAGCCCCAGGTGCAGCCTGGGGAGATGCAAGGTCTGGAGAAACGTCTGCTGCAGGGAGACGATGCGAGGCCCCAAGTCCTGGAGTCTCTGTTACACGCTGAGGAGGCTCGGCTCCGACGGCTCGAGGAGGCTCTCGCTCACTCGGACCTCGTCCACGGAGACGCGGAGGAAATGTCGGAGGAGCTCGACGTACGTACTTAGATGTTTACAAGTACAGGGAGTCCGCGGGGTGTGATCAGGTTACGTTTCTCAAGTCCGTTCCCAAATATGATTCTGTGCCGTGCATATACAAAGCAATAATTCTTTCACTTTCTTCAAGATCTGAACATTCTTTGTAGAATTTCAGATCTCTGTAGTTTATAAAACCTAAAGTTAGAGCACACTTATTAACGTTTACGGAATACAACACGCAGCTCACCATATCGAACCGTACGGGAGCTCGTCCGTAAGCACAAGCATTAGTGAGCAGGACTTTGGCAAGCCTGGACTGCCTGTGCACACATCCACGTATTCAGGAGCAATGTAGGCGGTGCAAGGCGTTTAACCACCGACACGCGAACTCAACTCGTTCCCACGCTCATCGTTGTTCGCGCGTTCGCTGTCACCGCCGTTCACACACTGTGAAGCTGTCATGGAGGTGCTATGCTTCGCAGTCAATTATACGGCGTGGTAGTTTAGCAGTGGATGTCGCGATATTGCTTTGCCCAATTCGGTAATATGCGAACTAAACTCTTCACAAATATATCCATTTAGAAGAAGCACAGCTGAGATTGTTTCCTGCTGAGCAAGACATTGCAGAAGCATAGCTTTTCATGTTTTAAACACAAAATTGATCTGCCAAATATTCACGAGGCGTCTCTTAATGACGTGTTTTGACTGCACTTTACCTGGGTACAACAGCTGTTACCTTTCTTTATTTTAGTGTGCACAAGCCCGCTTTCACCGCCATTATCTGGTATTTTCTCTCAAAAGCTACACTAAGGTGTTGCAATATCTTGTCAACTCGGCATAAGTTTGCGTACTTAAATTTGCGATTGTGTTTTTTCATTTCACCTACTGATTCATCTCTCTGCGAATGGCACTTTGGGTCAATGTGAATGTGACAATTTAACGGCATCATTGTCATGAGTGCACTGTGTTCCTGGGCCTTTACAGGAGCATGCAAAATGAAGATGACGTGACAAGTTTATCTTCTTAATCTATTCTCTTCAATATTCGCAATGTAACTTTTCCAACGCTATGGGTACTTTTTGCCAGTGTACATATGGAACTTCTCCAAGCTAAAATTTCATGGCCGATTTAATGCACGGAGGGAGATTTAATGCACGGAGGGAGATCCACCACGGTAAGCGAGTTCAACGGCAGGGCCGCTGAACTCGCTTGAAAATCGGATACCCCCGCTGTCAATCACGCTGACATTAAACGCGCTGCCTCTGAGCGAAGCGCGGGAGTAGCGAGCATTATTTGCCGAGCGTTCATCTCCTGCTCCACAAATTTGACGTCAGTCTTATCGCATCGAGCGGCAGTTCTTGACATTTTGGCATCGCCATGGCGACAGCGCTCGCAGCGAGTGTCTCCGTCTAAACGGCGTGGAACGAGCGGTGCACCTTCCCCTATCTTCCCTTTCAATCGTCTCCTCCACCCAACTCGGTGCACTGGGCATCTGCCCTACCTTTATCTATTTACTGATACTTTCTTTTCATTTTTCTGTTGTCATTTGTTTTTTTTTCTTTAAGGCTCTTGAGATGGTGATGCATTGGCCAGAGGAGGACAGAACGCAGGTTCATGACCTCATAAGCAACGGAACTCTGGAATCGAGCGACAGGGAGAAGTTGTCTGCCCTTGTTGCTCAGTGGAAGATGCTTTATGATAAGGTGCTGTAATGCATGCCTGCACAGTCACTACGGTATGAGCAATAAATAAACATATACTTACCATGTTCTCTGGATCTTGGGTCGCCGGGTCAATAGTGCAGTACTTTGATCGCTATTTGATCCTTTTCCCACAAAGATTTAGATCCCCCTTACAGCCTTAACAGACTGTCGTGTCAAGCGCTGTTATCGAGCACATATAAAGGCTAGCACCGCACACGAGGCGGTGTTGCCAGCACCATACCCAATCACCTTTGTCTTCCTAGTGGCAATGTTTACACACCACATCAGATACTCATTTGAGTCTGAGTCGACCCAAGCGAAAACTAGGGCCAGTTCATAAAATCGTTACCGGTGTTGGCTATGAGTGGAAGTTTATCTCCAGTTCGTAGCGCGGTGCGCGCTGGTTCTTAGCGCGGTGCGCGCTGGTTCGTAGAGCGGTGCTCGCTGGTCCGTAGAACGGTGCACGCTGGTTCATAGAGCGGTGCACGCTGGTCCGTAGAACGGTGCGCGCTGGTTCATAGAGCGGTGCACGCTGGTCCGTAGAACGGTGCACGCTGGTCCGTAGAACGGTGCACGCTGGTTCGTAGAGCGGTGCACGCTGGTCCGTAGAACGGTGCACGCTGGTCCGTAGAACGGTGCGCGCTGGTTCGTAGGGCGGTGCGCGCTGGTTCTTAGCACGGTGCGCGCTTGTTCGTAGGGCGGTGCGCGCTGGTTCTTAGCACGGTGTGCGCTGGTCCGTAGGGCGGTGCGCTGGTTCGTACAGCGGTGCGCGCTGGTTCGTAGGGCAGTGCGCGCTGGTTCTTAGCACGGTGTGCGCTGGTTCGTAGGGCGGTGCGCTGGTTCGTAGGGCGGTGCGCTGGTTCGTACAGCGGTGCGCGCTGGTGCTTAGCACGGTGCGCGCTGGTTCGTACAGCGGTGCGCGCTGGTGCTTAGCACGGTGTGCGCTGGTTCGTAGGGCGGTTCGCTATCCCCTCCATTATTCACTCCCACTCCCACGCACACATTTTTTTCGTCTTTTACCTTTCTTTCCCTGGATTTAATTTGTTTCAGACGACTTTATGAATTAGACAACACGCACCATTTCCAAATGCATAGATTGCTCACGTTCCAATTATTAACGTGATGTACTATGGTCCCGCAGTCCTGCATAATGTGTTTGTTTGGTAGAGTGAGGGCTGTTTTAAATGTTTAATGCACCGCTGTTTTGTCAGTTCATTGCTGAATGACGGGAGGGGGAGTTCCTTAATGGTTTCCAATCCCACTCAACCACTCGTGTTATCCGTGACTGGTGATCAAACTTGGGCAGCCAGGTTCATAGCACAGTGTGTGGACCACTCCGCTGCCCTGCCACATTTGAAATGCTTCCGACCTTGACCGGTCTCGAATCTTAGTGAACAACAAGGACATGACAATTCCTAAAGCGTGCGTATTTATTCGTTGTCAAACAGAGGAGCGAGGAAACCGCAGAGAGGCCAGGACGAGGATGACAGAGACACAAACATTTTCAGAGGCATCCTATATGTTGTTATTGGCCAATTAATTAAGTAATGGTTTGCTTCGGTGGTTTATTTTTAGTGAACGAGAAGGAGACCTGAGAACATACAGGAAACCCAGGCACAATAGGGTGAGAGCACTAACACCGTGCAAATAGGTGTCTGAGGTGAGAATCGAGCCACCTTGGGCAGAGCCTTCTTTCATGGGCAAATGCTCGTGCAGCGGCAGATTGACAAAAGCACCATGCTGAGGTGAAAGTAAGCTGGTACGGTCGGGTACGACTTAATGGTAAAGAAGTGGCCGACCGAAGCTTCCGTAATACGATCGTGCGGGTAACGTACGTTCGTGACTTTAACAACTGGATTCAATGGAAAATCTCATCGGAGAACTAAGAATTGATGATGACGACGATGACGTCAATGAGGACGACGACGGTGACCATGATGCTGGCGACAGCACGATGACGATCCTCGTTCGCCCGCGCAGGCGACACGCAGACGGCGGGACCTGGAGCGCCGCGTTGCGGAGGTGCAGGAGCGAGAGCGGGGCCTCCGTCTCGTGCAGGAGCGCTTGGCCGCGCTGAACCGTCGACTCGCGGAGCTTGCGGCCCGCGGAGGGGACGCCATCGCGCTGCCCCACGAGGCGCAGGTGAGGGGGGGGGAGGCTCCGCCCGCCATTAGGCACCACTCGCCTTGCCCTCGCGTCGGCAAATTGCCAGAGTGTCGTTCGTCCGCGCAGACACCGTAGAGCAGGTCTGTCGCGGTGCAAGGCGCCGGGTTGCGCTGTGCGTTCAGCGGCGGTCCGGCACCAAGGGGTGCTCTACGCCACTGCAAGTAATTTTCACGTCCGGCAGATTTTGTCACGTGACGCCAGCACCGCGTAGCCTGGACTCTATTTTAATAACGTTACGGGATCTTTCAACATCTGTCTACAGCTTGCAGATTCTCTACGAATAATCCACACGCCCTGTACTCAAACCACAATCTGGCATGCGACGACCTTGTATATACACGCCATACAAACACCACGTGTGGTGCTGGTCGCCCACCTGTTGGCGGTGAACGGGAATCGAACTCGGATGGCAGGGTTTCCAGTGCAGTGTGCTGACCGCTGACCACCGCCCCCACATAACTACCGGTGACACCACCACAACAGCCACCGCAGCGAGAATGAGACGGGTGCTTAGCGGGACCGCATTGACGTAGGGATTAAGAGGCAGCGCGTGTGCGTGCACGGCTTCAGTCGATGGCGCGGGAGCTGGAGGAGGCGGCGGGGGCTCTGGGGGCGGCCGAGCGCTCGTACGCCAATACCTGGCTCGCGGGCGATGGCGCCGAGGAGGACCGCGCCAGGTCCCGCGTCGACCTCACCAGGGTGAGTTTGAAACCGCCGAGCAATTAAGCTCCCGCGGGTTCGTCGTGGTTGTGGCTGCGGCGGCGGCGGTGGCGGTGAAATCGCGGTCGTGTACCGCCTGCGGGGCAAAGGCCGGGCACTGGGATTTAGCGTGGCTGAGACGGTTTAAATATGCGGGAGCTGGTGGTATTGACAAGATACCAAAGTGTTGTTATGATAAAGTATAATCAATTTTTGCTTACTGTAAATCATTGTGTGTGTTGCTTTGTGATTTATGATAATGATAATATTATTGTAAAAGTAACAGATGGAAAGCCGGTGTAATAGCTAAAAAATGATATCGTGTATTGCCTTGGCAGTTAGGTTTTCCAGATTAATGTTTCCTGAGATGAGTGTATTTAGGAAGCATTCTTCACGATCTTACGAGAAAAAGGTATAGCTGGAAGGTCCTTCCATTAATATATTTGGTGCTCAAAGACTTAGAAATTAGTGTTAAATAATTTTACTGGAATTAATTAATACAATATAATCGGATGGAAAATGTATAGGTTTAGCGAATTGTTAGATGAGAATCGTGGGTGAAGGATGCTTCAGATGAAAAGATGCTGAGGGACAGTACACGAAAGGAATTTATGACCAAGAAGGCAAATGAATAAATGGAAAAATATAGAGATGGAAAGAGATCCCCACTGGGCAGACTCTAAGAGGGAAATGTGTACTGCAAGTGGCTTTACGAGGAAGCGCTATTGCCCAAAACATCGCCTATTATATATTTTCCTTAAGGCAGGAGTGTTTTTGACAAATGTGCTGATGTTTAAAGGATGAAGGATTTTTTGGGAAAATATCAAAAGCTACAAAACGGTGCGTCTGACATTGCATACCCACTCTGATCTAGCCCACGGGTGTTGCTCGATGGCTCGAAAAAGGAGTGATTCTTATGACAAGCATCAAATCATAACACCCTATTATATGGGTGGCAGGGTGGTGCAGTGGTAACATTTGGGCATCACAAAAGGAAAGTCCTGCCCAAGGCAGTTCAGTTACACAGAGGACGCTTTTCTGTGTGGAGTTTATGTGTTCTCCCCCCGTTCTGTATCAGTTTCCTCTGGGTTCACCGGTTTCCTTCCAAGATGAAAATAAAAACAAACTCATTCATTAATTGATCAAAAACATCATAACATATAGGAAGGAGTGTCTGGCGGGTTGGCACCAGCTAACCACATGACTGCCTCCCCCCTCCGCCTCAGCGGTTTCCTCGCTACGCCCCCATATGCGTGTCTCGTCCACGTGCAGGCGTGGGGAATTTGCGCGGCGCGTCACGAATCGTGTCATCACCGTTACTATTAATTAGAAGCGACGGACGGAACCAAAACCTGGGGACAGAATTCCGGAAGAAGACGGCGAAAAATCGGTGGAATATTGTGACTCGTGGTGTCCCAGGCCATGCTGGAGGAGGCACAGGCGAGGCTGCTGCGCTTTGGGTGTCCGGCGGGATTTCACGAGCGGGTGTCTTCATGCCGCGCGGCGCTCGAGTCCGTCGCCGATGACATGAAGAGCCAGCGCTGGGCGTCGTGCGCCGAGCCCGATGTCATCATCAAGCAGCTGGAGCAGTGTCTGGTGAGCGCCGCCAAATATCTCTCTGGAGGTGATCCCCTCCGCGGGCAGCAAGGTGGCGCGCTGGTTGGCGCCGCCGCCGCCTCGCAACCGGAAGGTCCTGGATCTCGGATCCCCTACAGTATTAACAGGGGACTGATAGTGATGTTATTGTCGTCTCTCGATCGCTCGTCGGCTGGAGTAATAATAATAATTGCACTTCTAGAGCGCTTTTCACCCGAGGGTCACAAAGCGCTGCACAGAGCTGTGGAGAGAGTGGCATTTCAGCAACAATAACGACACATGAATGGCACATCGGTTGGATAGGGCACATTGAGCTAAATAACGCCTTTGCAGGATGGCCCTTCGGCTTGGGGAAAGGGGACGGGTGAACGGAAGATGAAAAATGAAAACATTTAATGTAACAGCGAATTGGAAAGATGGAAATCCACCACATTAGCAGCAGCACTTATAACGCGCCGTGCAGAATTCGTCTGTGCCTGCCATCGTCACGGTACAGATATGTGAAAATGGACAATTTCGACACCGCTAATAACCTTCTAATTACTTAATAACCTCTTAATTACTTACTTGGGTGGAACTGCAAAGCAACACCACTCCCTTCTGGCACTCATTACTAATCTGTAAATCGCAGAGCTTTCACGATTGCTTTGCCCTTTCAGAAGAGCACAAGTACCACAAAAATACGAACGTAATATTATAGTTATAGTATTATTATTATCGTCTTAATAATAACGCATGTGATGTGCTGGGTGTTGAAATGAAACCGTTTTGCTGACTCGAGGCGTGGCTCTGTGCTCGCCGCGTGTTTCAATTGCCAGAATTTTATTTCAGTTCAAAGATTTAGGGACACAGACGTTCAGTCAGCATCCATCCCCCAATGCCTTCTCAATCCCCCCAGGGTACGTGTGAGTCGACGTGTGTGTGTGTGTGTGTATCAAGTGTGCAGTTAATGTGCTGTTAATGTGCGGCTGATGATTTTGTTTGCATGCATTATGATTCAGTTTACATTTAAACAAGAGTACTGCACTCTATCAATCCACTGTTGCATAAAAGCCTTTTCATATTGTGTAGGTCACGAAGGTTATTTGATCTTACTTCACTCCTTTGGTCTGTGTGGGTCGATGAATGGTGGGGCCAGGACCCCTTCTGATGGTAGTGATGATAATAATAATATTTGCATTTCCAGAGTGCATTTCACCCGAGGGTCACAAGGCGCCACACAGAGCTGTGGAGAGAACGGCGCGTCAACAACAATCATCAAAGTAGATCAATTGGAGAAAAACAATGGCTATAAATCAATGGACATAAAATAACAGATGAAATAATTGTTATACAAATAAAGGAAGGAATAAGTGTTCCTGAGCAGGCGCAGATCAGCAGCCATCCATCATCTGAGCACAACAGTGAGCAGCATCAACAGTCCTATCCAGAGGACTTCAATGCCTTATGGAACGAGTGAGTCTTGAGACGAGATTTGAAAATGCCCAGGGACTCAGCTGACCGAATTTCCAATGGAAGGGCATTCCAGAGTCTGGCAGCAGCGCACAAGAAGGCTCTGTTACCCATCGGGAGGAGGTGCTCTCTGGGCACATGCAGCAAGCAGCCCGTACTGCAGGCTCGAAGTTGTCGCGTTATCATCGCCGTCATTGTCTTCACTATCATCGCAACTTAACATTGATACCGTGCCTCTCCTCACGTCATTCATCCCAATGCACCCTGTGGCAGGGGACACCCCCTGTAGCAGCTGTCTCTGTGCGGCACAACGTGTCTTCAGTAGTGGCCACCAAGTTGACATCGCTCTGCCAGTAAGGGGCGATATTGCTCCCTTATATCCCAATTAATTAGTTTGCGGGTGATAATGTAAGTTTTTCACAGCATGATGTTCTTTCAGGATAGCCACGTCCATATGGCTATCCCGAAAGAACAACTCTCGAGACCATTTCTAATTTGTGAGTGATTTATAAAATATGTAAAATTTGATTTGAACTCGGGCCGCTGGATTTACAGTGCAACGGGCAAACCACTCCACCGCCAAGCCACCTCGACATTTTAATGCCATTGAAAATTGCGAAAGCCCTCTTCAGCTCGTGGCATGCGTTTGTCATCGTGTGTGGCAAGAGTAGCAACGTGCGCGCAGTGCTAGGCCAGCCAGAAGTGATGAAATGAAAACGCTGAGGATTACGAATGGCTTTCGATTATAACTCTGCGAGAAAACGTGGGATGTTTTTCAGTGTTCCCATTGATGTCGGCATTGTTCTCGTCGCACATTTAAATTCAAACATTGACTCGGCACATGTAAGGTTATCATTGTTAAAATGTAGCCCACATTACGCTTAAGCCGCTAGCGATCAATGATGAATCACGAGAAAGCCCTTGCTGTCATGGTTCCGTTTAAAAGTTACATTTATCTCGATGTGTAAACATGCATGACAGGTGAGATTGACTTGTTGAAGTTGCCTTTTTGTCAACATAAATTCCTCACCGTACTTGGTTAATGTGAGAAGTTAAAGGTGCAACCCCTGCAATCACCTACTCGTGTCACTTGCTGGCGAAAGGGCCTTCTAGTGGGAGTACCCACACTTTACCCCACCACTCGCCACCTGCCAACGGACTAATGACGGTGAGCTCGTGGATAATACAACTGGGTGGACAGACGTTGCACGGAGGGGGGGAGGGGGGTGAATTTGCAGACTTGCAGCGTTGTTTCAACTGCCGCGCCAGAAGGTCACTGCAAACCGGCGACCTCTGCGCGGGGCTCGCAAATCCCGCGTGATGACCGTTACATCACTGACGGCGTCTGCTGCGATTGATTTATCTGCATTTAATTCTCTAGGCGGGTGGCGATGTTTTGTTCACACTTACAGCACTTGCACTGGGTGATTTTCTCAAGACGCCCACGCACAAATGTGGTTATAAAGAGGAATCCTTGATATATAGAGCTCCCAAGAGAGTGAGATGACTTCTAACATGCTCATGAAAGGCTCATTGTTGATTTTCTGCGATATATGTGACACTATCGTCCACAGGGCCTAGCTCTAGGCAAAGCAAAATTCTTTTGATTGAAGTCACGCTCCCTTATTCCGAGTATAGCCTTTGTAATGCGAGTAAATCTTCAGGTTTAAAAATCTAATTTATAAAACATGAAAGCAAAACGTGGCTTGTTGAGCCCGAGAGAGCTGTGGGGAGGGCAGTGCCTTGGGCGAGCTCCTCTACTGATGCCTGCAATGATCTATTTTGGCAGCAGCATGCTCGCTTCCCTTTCGAACCCCCGAAATAGATGAGCAGGCAATACATCTCCTATCTATAGCGGTCTCCCCACACAAATAAAAGTATTTAGTTTACGGAGTCCATCTACCCTCCCCCTGCCTTCTGGCAGTAAATAATCTCAACAGCACTTATTCCAAACAAGCAAACTCTGAACTGGTTTCAACACATTTCCAAATCACTGCCAGTGAACTGCCAGCGTTTGGAGGCAATGACCCTCTCTGCAGGCTATGGGTCTTCGTGCTATACAGAATTATATAAGTCTTTAGAGGGGTGGCGCACTGGTAACGTCTACACTTCACCGATTGGCCGATGACATAATAATAGAGAGGTCATAGAGTCAGGCACATCCTGGCCCCGGCTAAGCACGTGTCTGCCTTTTCCCCTCCCACCCCTGTCAGCGGTTTCCCCGCGCCTCCGAATCTCTGAACGAACGCGTCGACATTGAACGACCGCGTGCACAATATGAATGATAATAATTGTACGAGCCGGCACTGACGTTGAAACGACGGACCGCGAGCTCGTTTATGGCAGACGCAACCTTTTGTCTCCCTGCTGCTGGTGTTGGCATCGAAAAAACATGCACGAATTGAAGGCTGAGTCGACCTAGGAGGTTTCGAGAAACATTTGTTCACCTACTTGTCACTGATGTTAGACGTGGCCATACATCAGTTACACCACTATGTTTGGAAAGTCAGTCTGCTGTTCGCTGAGTTTTTACTACAGGTGCCACCAGAAAGCACGCAGTGAGAATCTCCAATCGTTAATGCACCTTGTGATTAAAGTCTTTACATTGCAAAACATGTTCACTTTGTGTGCGTCAAAAATAACTCTCGGTCTTAGGCGCGTTATGGAAATACACCGGTTGTGAGAAGAGTGAAGACACACGTGCACGGTTTGTGTGTTGTTGAAAATAATTTATCGCTGTCAGTTGACACGAACGCTTCTGCTGTCATGGGTCTTCGCGTCATGTACACATCTCAAGTAATGCGTGCGTGTTTTTACGTCATTTTTCACGGCTCGATGTATCGATAGTACTCTTAAGAGCTGCTCTTTCGAGATAGCCGCGTCGAGCGTTCGTCCTTCCTCCTTTGCGCCGTTTCACCTCCAAACGCCTCCCAGTGTGGGAGGCGAAACATTGAAACGAAAAGCAACGCTCCGTACGGCCGTCCTGAAAGAGCTGCTGCTTCGGGTTATTCCCGCGCTGTGCATAATGAAATCTCGTGATTAAAATCACATGAACTCCGCGTCGTTTCTCTACCCGTGTGTGGTTGCCTGCGGTTCAGCTGCTGTATCGGCGGCTGAGTGAGGCCAAACCTGAGGTGGAGTCCGTGATAAAGCTGGGCCGCCAGATCGTTCAGAAGCAGCAGACGGAGCACCCGCGCGGCCTCGACCAAAGACTCACGTCCCTCAAGCTGCTCTATAACGACCTGGGAGCCCAGGTTTGTGATCTCACGCAGAGACCCGGGGAGATAGGGTACCGTGCTGAATATTTATTGTAAAATCACGACCACTGCAGGGGTATGTTATGAGACTTGTGAAGATTCACTCAGACCCCCACGAAGCAATGAATTTTCATGATTCGAAGGTGGAATAATGGTTCAATAGATGATTTCTCTGGGTGTTGTGTCTTGTAGGTGCGGTATCGTTACGTCTCGACAATTCCTTCTGTATGAATGCACCGTGCTTACACTTGAATAGAGAAATGTTGATTCTCACATGCATGATGCTATGTAATAATAATTTCACTTCTAGAGCGCTTTTCACCCGAGGATCACAAAGCGCCGCACAGAGCTGTGGAGAGGACGGCATGTCAGAAGTATAATTTGAACATTTAAAAAACATTTGAAATTCCACATTCCAGAAAAAAGGCAAAAAAAACAATGAGAGAAATCTTTAATCGTCACAACTTTTTGAAGAAAATGCAAATAAATTATATTTTACAACCATTGCTCACAGGATGATTGCATTTTCAGAACACGTGGAGAGAGAATCATGTGAGGAAGATTAATCAAGATATGATGGAAGCTAAAGAAATGGTCAAGTGAGAGCCGAGAGAAAAACTCAGAACGATGTGGATGGATGACACGAGGGCATCGGTTATGAGGCGATTGTGAGGAGAGTCGAAAATAGGGGAAACTTGAAAAAAAATGTCATTACGAACCTTCGGATGGAAGGCGACACGTGATGATGATGATGATGATGCAGTGGTGCGTGCGTGTCGTGCCGATTGAGTGCAGCGCATTGGGAGAAATGCGTCATTGATCAGTTGCTGTCACCACCGGTATGAATGGCCGCCACTGTCCAGGTTGATGCAATTGGCCGGTTGGCACCCAGTGGTGGTGGGGGGGGGCATTGGCACTCATGATTCCGGCCGGATGCCCTTCTCGACGCCAACCTCCTTTAGTCGGCGAGTCTTTGATTGTTATTTGTCTGGAACCTCCCCCCAGACCTGTTCACCAAGGAGACCCTCGTCTCCAGGTGGCATAGCTCTGGGGTTCATTGGATCCCGCAAACTCCTCCATCGTGGTAATGATATGAGAAATTGTAACTATTGCACAAACGTAAGTCAGTATAGTTTGATAACTTCCATCGCTGCAGGATGTAGCCCCGACTGCTATGCGATGGAACGTGTCATTGATGCTACAGTGAGATTACCGAGCCTATATCCGGTGACCTTTTGCGACAACATCAGTCGTAAGTGACAAGTCGAGTGCTGGTCGGCACCAACTCCCGAGCGAGACGGGGCAATTGGCGCCAGCGAGCGATTCCTGCGGCGCCTCCGCGCAGGTGACGGAGAACAAGCAGAGACTGGAGAGGGCCCTGAAGCTGGCGCGGAGGCTGCGCAAGGAGCTGAGCTCGCTGACCGAGTGGCTGTCGACCGCTCACCGGGACCTGGCGGGCCTCTGCGCTGCGAGGGGCGCCGACTGCGCGCAGGACGGGAGGCATCGCAGCACCTATGAGGTGATTGAGACCCCCCCCTCCATCACACGCGTCGAAGGCCCCCCCCCCGCCCTTTTTTACAAGCCGTACCAGGCCAGTGTTTTGTTTGGGTGGCGTTATGTCTCATCTCATCTCATTGTCTGAAACCGCTTAGTCCTATACAGGGTCACGGTGAAGCCGGAGCCTATCCCGCAGACACAGGGCGCAAGGCAATGATATACCGACGATGGGACGCCAGTCCATCGCCGGGCGGCGTTATGTTTCATTGTTAGTGTTAGCTTCCAGTGGTTGATGACAGCAGCCTCTAGAGCAGCCATTCTCAACAAGTGGGTCGTGACCCATGAGTGGGCCTCGAGCATCACCTAGTGGTCCATCGAGACAAGACTCGAGTGGGCCACGTGGGTCTTGAGGTGTAGATGGTTGAGATCCCTTGCTCTTGAGCAGTGTAAGGCTTTGTTGTTTCGTTTGTCATTGCCAGTTTAAGTGGCCGGGTTGCCCTGGTTGCACGATTGCCATCGAATGGCTGGGGTATTGGAGCAGAATTTTACGGCTGGATGCGCTTCCTAACGACAGCCGCCTTGAGTCGGAGGGTCTTCAGATTGTTGTTTATCTGGAACTTCCACCCAAAACTGTTCACCAAGGAGGACCATAGCAGGAGTGCATGTCTCCAGGCAACAGAGGTCTTGGGTTCATTGGAACACGACAATCGCAATGCCACGATAAGGTTACATTCCACGAGTGGAAAAGTAGGTAACATGTTCTACCCTTAAGTGAAATACAGGTTTGGTGATAATAATTTATGTTCTAGGCTACCGTAAGCAATGCAATACACACCGTTCCATTCTTAGCGTTCGTCTCTTACTGTGATTAAATGACTCTTAAACAGAAATAAATCCAGCAAAAAAAGCAATGCATGAGGCCATCCTTCAATCTCGATGAGTCCCACGTGGATAGCTGAATGGTACTGTCAGAGGGAGGCTGCCCAGAAAGTAAACAAAAAATAATCAAAAACCATCGCTAATATCTAATCTTACAATCGGGAATAGACAAAAATATAAAACTCAGTAGGTGACGGCATGAGATATTGGCTAATGTCTCCGTGTACAGAAACACCTCGCAAGACAGGCAACTTATTTGACCTTGGGCTATGTTGTTAACTTACCGTGGATATAGATTTTTTTGACTCTAATGATATTTCGGAAATTGATACGAGCTGTATGATATTGAGTGAGTGTCTGCCACAATCACGTTAGGGCTTCAATTGTTAAAAGTTAAAGATTCAATTTCCCCACATTCTTTCTATGGGGGAAGCCAGCACCATTATCAAACGATTTTGGGTTTTTTTCTTGTATTTTTGTCCACTGTGAATATCTCCACATCGTGCTCGACTCTCTCGCAAGCCACGTGTTTGTCCCCAGTGCTCCTGTCCTACCCCATTGTCAACACTGAGCACAGAGCACTCCAAGCTGCCAAGTGCTCTCTCAGTCCAGGTCAGGTCACGTTCATTTGCTTGGACCACCAGTCCCAAGCGTTTGCGCTAACGCTAAATTAACACACGCGCTTGTTCGCCAGCCCCTTCTTGTAACTCCGCTGGCGTATGGGGCTCTCCATGCTCTGCACTGCTCGTGGGGTTATGTTACCGTATGTTCACAAACCATGCTGGTCAGCAGACTGGTGAAAACAAGCAGCATAGTCGTGGGATCATAGAAGAGCAGCACAACGATGAGGTTTTCTGTACTGCCCTTACAACCTGCTGTGCGTGGTGGTTACCCATACAAGCACTCTTCACGCTCAAACCTGGTTATCTTCTGAGATCCTTTTAAAGTAGATGCTTTGGCCGTAGCCAAGTAAGGGACGGGAAAAGATAAAGTTTCAGGCCTGTAATTTTTGTGTGGCCCCAGCTCTAGGAAAACTGAAATCTCGAGGGGCCCTTATGTATATTGACCTCTTGTACACACTGACTATACAACTTGGAACAGCTGGGAGTACCCACACTTTACCACACCAAACAGGATGTACGGCATTCATCCTGCCAGGTGGATAGAGGCTGTTGGATGACTTGATAAACCTGAATGTATGGTGACACCATGCGATCTAGGATCTGTTTAATAACAACAGTAATTAATTACATCCATACAGAGATCCCAAAGCGCAGAGAGTTTGTGCCGGCGCCACCCCACCAGACACTGCGTCCGTAGTCTATTCTGATACTGTGACGGTATCGGCCAATTCACGGTGCCTGCGCGCGGTACAGAACCTGTGCGCGGGGGTGGACAAGCGTCGGGCGGGCATGGAAGG
Organism: Mordacia mordax; assembly: GCA_036362905.1. NCBI lineage: Eukaryota > Metazoa > Chordata > Hyperoartia > Petromyzontiformes > Petromyzontidae > Mordacia > Mordacia mordax. The sequence goes on from JAZEWT010000021.1 coordinate 15,751,203, forward strand.
CGTGGTGGAGGCATGGCTGGCGCTGAGCTGCCTGCTCATGCCCAGGGACGGCGCCAGCGACGTGGAGGCGCGCGTGGGAGTCGCGACGGAGCGATGGGCCGCGCTCACCACTCGCCTGCGCGAGCTCACGGTGAGTGCGGGGAACGGCCGCTTCGTGGCTCCGAGTCTGATGAACCTCACGACTGAGCCTCTGGCACTGCAGTCGTGAGTCTCCTTGTTAGGAGGAGGTTTTAGTCCCCTGAGCAGCGGTGGCAGTCATTTAAGTTTATTATCGCCTGTCAGACGCACTGCACTGAATGATTCGGAAACATTCTTATCTGGACGCCGTGCCAGACCGTACCGGCTTACTTTCGTCTCTGTCCCGACGTGGCCCAGTGGCTTGGAGTGTTGAGATGACACTGCACGGAGCCGGAGTTTGAATCCAGGCAAGTGCCATCCACCCGTGATTAGAGTGGGGTTTCTTATTGTCGAGAGTATACATGGTTTCTGCCCCCATTACCAGTGATTCATAATAAATACTATTTATAACACGTGCCAAATATTCATTACATTTAGACGGTATTAATTTGAAGAGAGAATGACTCAGAGGCACGAGGTAAACTGCACAGGAGGTTAACCAGCGCCAACCCGTCAGACACACTGCATCCTATATAATAATAATTAATGCACTTCTAGAGCCCTTTTCACTCGAGGGTTACAGAGCGCTGCACAGAGCTGCGGAGAGAATGGCATGTCAGCAAAAACAACGACATAAGAACAACAAATCAGCAATAACGTTTTATCGTCACATTCTCACTTTTAAACATCAACTCTCATAAACCCTCTTCTGCTTTTACACTCACGTCAGAGGGAACTCTTACACGGCATGGCAGGTAGCCCGTAGGGCGGGTACCCTGCTAGTAAATAAATGTTTTGCTTCATGAGC
>JAZEWT010000021.1:15754057-15769647 GCA_036362905.1 Mordacia mordax
CACGCCGCTTTGCATTCATTTTTGCGTCACGCGTCAACCTGTCGCGTCGCGGCGACGTCGTCGTCAACCCGGCATCGCAACGTCGATCACGTGGCGTCATCCACCGCGACCTCCTCCTTCACCCACGGCGTGAGCGTCACTCCCTGCGCGCATGTTGTCGCTCACTGCCGGTGCATTAACGTGGCGCTGTGCGCCTGCGTGCACGTCAAGAAATCCGTTTGTGTACTTGCCCAATTTCTGTCCCTCCCACAAACGCGTGTTACCCTAAGGACAATCACCGTATAGCTAGTAGATAGACGGATGTTTATTATTACAACAGAAAAACGCTCAGTAAGTATTTTCAAGCTATACGTGCGGGTTTCCTGTGAGACTGACGACTGTAGTTAACCTCACGAGCTACTTTCATCTGTGGCATGTCTGCTAAAACCACCTCCATTCACTCTCATAGACGTCTGTCAGCTGCAGTGATTCCAGTTCACTCTCGTAGAGATGTGTCAGCTAAAGCCATCTCTGTTTCACTCCATACAAACCCATTGTCATGAGCAATCATCCGACAGAATCTGACCAATAACCACTGCGAGCGAGTCGCTGATAGGACACGGCTCAACTTCCACAGTGCATCTGACAGCTTGAATACACAGCCCTGTGGGGTATTTCTCCCAAAGAACACTCCGCTCCCACGCACGAGGGATTCTCTACTCCCTGTACGGTGGAGGGTGTAATGGCGAAACCACCGGCTCGGCAAGGCAACCAGCCTGACTTTAATTTGCGCCGCTCCGCAGGGGGAAGGCCGTGGACCCCTTTGCCCCGAGAAGTATTTCTCTGGTGGCGATGATTGTGTAGGCGCACTGTTGTCACGCGCGGTGATAGTCTGTCGCTCGGTGAGATGTGGTTTCACGCTGCGCCCGTAAATGGTCTAATCTTTGGCCAAACATCCACGGCAGAACAGAAGAGGAACAGAAAAAAAATCAACAAATTCCTACCTCCTCCGGGAAGCCGTCTGGAAATTCACATAAAAAGCAGAGAAAAAGCAATGCAAATCGGAACGGACATATTCAAGCATGTGTACTAATCGGGTTGGATCTATGATATTATTGTTCTTACCTCTAAGCAAAAGCTTGTTAATTATTTAAATTGTGAAAAATTCCACCGCTTTTATGTTGCCTATGATGTCTGATGCGCGCACATGGCCACGCATATCGCCCGAGAGGCTCATTAGCCTCATTATGGAGATTGTTGCAAATGAGCAGCGTGAGTTCTGGGATATCGCATAACTGCATAGCGTTGCTACTCATGCTAATTAACCGGATCATCTGTGAAATCTCTAAACCTTCCCGGGACATTACAAATCCCGGGTGTTTTGTAAGTTGTGTAATGATGCAATGCGTAGGGCAGCGCTTGTTTAAAACCTTTATATTGTCAATTACTCTCATTATTTACCGTGCAGTTCTGTTTTTTTGTCTTGTATAGGCAGTCCCCGACTTCCAAACGCTCGTATTTAGGAATAAGCTCCCATGAGATATTATACATTTCACGTTGGATGTAGTATAGAATATAATATTGAATATTGTGTTCGGACTTTTGGTTTTATAAATTGTACACATCTATAACATTGCAAACATTGTCCAAATCGTAAACCATCGAGTGCATTGCTTTTTCGTAGACTGCATGCACAATTTGACAAAAAAATACTAAACATTGGCCAACATAGCCATTCTTATTGTACAAGCACATCGACAAACGGTTATGAAGAGCAATTTTCTTTCAGTCAATTTGTACTTAAATTGGAAGGAACCATTAAGCTATGTAGCTGTTTTTAACAGTTGTCCAGCGGGAAGGAGTAAGCAAATTACAATAGCCCAGGGCACCCGAGTCGGGAATCGAATCCGGGAGTTCTAATTGCAAGGCAGTAGCGCTACTCACTGTGTCACTGTGCCTCACACATCGAGCCGTGAAAACCTCGATCAGAACATTGAATCGGCTTGCTAACGGATTCGGTAACGGAACCCGCTCGTAACCCAGGGACTGCCTGCACCTGAGAGATTCATCTTCTCGTGCTACGTCGCGGGGTTGCTGTTTTCTACGAATGTCAGGTAACAAGCCCAAGGTCCGTGGCACGCGCGTAAGTGGCCGCTGTTTCCGCTCTCTGCCCGACAGCCGGACGTGGAGACAGCAAGGGAGGCCTCGCACCTGGGCACGGGGAGGGGTACGGCAGTGGCGGGGGATGACGTCGATGGAGTCGAACATTCGAAGATGCTGGAAGCCAAGAGTTTGAGCGCCGTGAAGGCCAAAGTTGACCAGCAGGTGGCAAGGATGCGCTGTTTCCCTCCCGCAGTTCGCTCTGTGCTGAATGTTTGCGTATGTCCAGCGTGAACGCCGCGTGTGGCTCGTTCATTCGAAGCGCAATTATGACTTCAGCTGTAGGCAATGCAACGCACATTTCTTTAACAAGTAACTCAGTGGCTTTTGGAGCAATGCCCAAGTTAAGGCGGTGGGTCTGGCACAGATGCATCCTGAGCCTGAATCGATTAATAGGACATCCTTGATTACATGGGACCTCGAGGCATGAGGCTGCCTGTGTCTGCCTCTTTCTACAAATAAACAACCCCCACCCCTTCGGCAGTGTCCCTTGAGATGCGTTCTCATTTGGATGCAATATCAACACGCATGGTACCATATAAAAGTTACTGTTATAGTTGTCGTTCAGCACCTTTATCAGCTCTACGAAAGACAAAAAAAATCATATTGCTGATTTACGATAAAATGTACAACCGTAAATAGGAATTTCACCAACATATGAGTGTGATTACATTTTAGTTAAAGTGTTCCATTTCGTACATTTCGCTCGTATAGTTTTCGATATTTCATGTTTGAAGCGTGCAGTGTTTTTAGTCAAATGCAGCGTGGAAGTTCCGCTCTCTCGAAGGATTTGATGTGCTACTATATCAATGCAGGTGTTGCTCATTTTAACAGGACATTCACTTGGATGAATTAAACACGGAAGCAGGATCAGATGACCCAGCGTAAACCGACGTTTCCTCAGCCGTTTGGCACATATATACCATGACTGACATCCACAATGAGCTTTGACATTGGCCCCATTAAATGCTGACAGTTGCTTCTCGACCCATTTGAGGCAGCCACTTAAAAGCCATAAATAGAGTCGATGGCACGGGTAGCGGTGATATCCTATCAACCGCGACGTGTGTCTCAAGAGCCAATGCATTGTGGAAATGATTTGTGTCGCAGTTACAATGCATATCGCTTTGAAATTGGTTTAAAAATCGCGCGCGGCCCATTTCATCTTTCTCATCCGCTCCTTAACTGCTCCGCAGAATAAAAACCCAACAGCTGCCCTACCCGCACCACATTCCCTTCTCTTAACCTGAAACAATTTAAGCTTTCACGCTTGTTAATGATCGCTATAATCTTCACACGCTTGTGTTCATAGAACATCACCATCTCTCTCTCTCCATTTGTTGACAACTGCTCCTGTCCTCCAACCTCCCCCCCCCCCGCAGCGGGCACTGTTACAAGCCCACGGCATGGGTATAGTGGAGACCCGAAGGGGGCCTTACCGTTTGACCAGCATAACTTCCATCAAAGGGGCCATCTCCCCATCCACACAGCATCCCCTCTCATCCATCTCGCAATCCTGCCCTTCCGTCTCTCTGCCGCTCTCCTGCTGCTCTGAGATTCCCGCAAAGGCAAGCGACGCTTCGATGCAGCCGCGCTCCGCAGCATCTCGCGCACACCGCACGTCTGGAACCCTGTCGTTATGACGATGCCTGTCGGTGACGTTTCTTCAGTTTGATCTGTGTCGAGACCTTGAGATTAATCGGCGGATTTATCTCTTAGTGGCTCTCGCAGTCACAGCGGGGTTGGTTATAAACACACACAACCAGACGTTCCTCCTGCGTCTCTGCATATGAATAAAATATATGTTTTTTTATCAATCGGCCTATTGGCTTTGCAGACAAATATTTTCCGGCATAATTTGCTTAATGGTGAATATTTATCAAGACGACTTTCGTGATCAATGTTATCTGTACTAAAGCCGTTTTGGGATAAGTCGTGTAGAATATCGTGAATATTCTCAATTAGTTCTGACCTGGGTCTCATCAGCAGTCAGGCTTTTGAGACAAATACTGCTGGATACGCAGGTGTTTGGGTAAAAACCCTCGATGTAATAATAATCATGTTTGCATTTCTGAAGCATCTTACACCAAAGGGTCAGAATTCGCTGCGCAAAGTTGCGGAGAGAGTGGCATGTCAACAACAACATCAGACTAGCTCAATTAAGTAATATAATTGCTATAATCTATGAAAGACGTAAAATTTCTAAAATAAAATTATTGTTAAAACAAATAAAAGAAGGGAAAACAATAATCCTAAGCAGGCACAGGTCAACAGCATGCCATCACCCAAGCACACAGCGGTGAGCAGCATCAACAATTCTAGAGAGAGTACTGACCTATAATCCATTAAGTCATGTGCAACACCTCGTATTGGAATGTTGGCTGCAGAATCAGAATAGCAATTGCTCTGAAGAGCGTCTCTTCCAGGATAGCCCTGCTGCGCATCCCTCCTGCTTCGCGACATTCAGCCTCCCACGTTGGCAGCACGGTCAGGCTTCCGACGTGGGAGGCGAAACTCCGCTAAGGAAAACGGAGGATAAACGCTCGCCGCGGCTATTCCAAAAGAGCGTCTCTCAAGATCAATTCCCATCCACCGAGTCGCGAAGCCCTCCGGTGAACACACAGGAGGTGTCGGCACGCCTCGTCGAGTTTGTAATGCCTGGGCCAGTGCTGCCCCCTGCAGAGCTCCAGTCTCTGCCCTTCCTCTGTCTCGCTCCTCGCCTTGACAGCAGGAGGTGCCGGGCGATGCCGAGGATGGAGCCGCGACGCCGGCGCCGCCGCCGCCGCTGGCGACGACGCCGGGAGAGCTGCTCGCCGAGCTGGCGGCGCTGCGAGCGAGGGTGGCGGAGGCGGAGGAGCGCCTGCGCTCGCCGGAGCTGCTCGCGGGACATTACGAGGACTTCTCACTGCAGGAGGACTGCCTCAATGTACGCTCCTCGAGAGCGGGCCGCCGGACCACTGCACTCCTCTTGTTGCCAACTCACTGGCTATGCTTTCATTTAAGCGGTTTGGTTGAGCTCATAATTTACAGAAGTTCCATAAGCTGTGTATGATTGATGTGGTTCCATATTGTTCCAAGTCAGGGGAAATATTTACGATTCGTGCAATGGTAACATCTGTGCCTCACAGAAAGAAAGTCCTGGCTGAGGCGGTTCGATTCCCCCTGAGAGCACCTTCCTGTGTGCAGTTTGTCCTTCCAGCGTGGCTTCTTGTGCGTTCCGCGGTCTCCTTCTAAAAAAGAGATTAATTTATTGGTTGATAACATTCCAATATATAGGAGTGTCTGGCAGGTTGGCACCAGCTGACCGTCTGGCTGACACCCCCCCTCTGCGGTACCCTCGTTACACCTCCATATCCATGTCTCGTCCATGACAAGGCGTAGAATTTGCGTGCATTAAAAGTATAAAATATTAATGTTGATATAGCCGTGTTTATCTTTATAGGTGTTCGCTAACAGGCCACGCATAGGAGCACGCCTAGGTCGACTCAGCCTTGAATAAGTAGCGGGAGTGTTATATGGGCGCGACGCTGCGGGGACCACAGCAGCCAGGTGTGCTACTGCGCTCACCCCAACCCCCGCGCCCATTCCCCCCCCCACTCTGGCGGTGTGATAACCGCTGCGCTGCCGGCTCTCTCCTCGGCGCAGTGCGTACAGGACATGCTGCAGCGCATCAGGGAGGACGTGAGCAGCGCCGGCGCACGCAAGGCCTCTCCGGAGGACGCCGCTCTGATCGACGGCGCGTTGCACCGACTGCACCGCGAGCTGACCCACGCCGCCACCGCGTACGGCGATCGCAAGATGTGAGTGGCCTCCTCCGGACAATCTCTATCTCTGACCTTGTAATCAAACTCCGTGTCATCGGAAGAGTTGCCGACGGGCTGGCGTGCGCGCACGAAGCCTTTGGAAATGGCCGCACAGAACCCAAGCGAATGCGCAGTAGGTGAAGTGGATGTGGCACAACATTCTCTCACGTCTTGCCATTCTTGGTTCTCTGAGTTGGTTATTGGTTGGAGGTAACGTATGTGAACATCGACCAACAATAACATGCATGTGCACGCTACACTTGTCGCCAATGTAACATTGAATCATTTACTGGACCGCGCGCTACTCTGCCACCACGATATATACACTCAGGACACTTCCGATACCTCGCCAACCTACTCACGTCGCTCACCGCATCGCAGTGACGCTCGCTCACACCTAGCGTGGTTTCGCGCCTCCGTATCCGCGTCTCGACCTGAGCCAGCCATGTAATTTGCGCCGCGCGTTATGAATTGTGTTGCTATTGGAGTGGCCGGTGAACGAGGCCCCGTTGAGCCACATCTACTGCTGCTCAGCTGCGTTCCTCGTCTCACCTTGACACCCCCATGCCCTCTGTTTTCGCTTGGATGCTTGTAAATGTGGTTTTTTGAAATGTGGTTCTTTGAAACGTGGTTATAACCCGCGCGTACTTGTTAGTCAATGCGTACGCAGTACTGTGTGCACGCGAAGCTCGAATGGCACGCAGCCACTGCGCTCGTTCTCATATGAGATAATAATTGTTATTATAACTTATAATTCGCGCATGTTCGTTCGTTGTCGAAGAGAGGGAGAACGAATGAAAGGCATGATGATATCGCAGTGAGACGAGGGGGGCGCAGGCAGCCATATGGTTAGCTGGTGCCAACATTTACAAGACACCGCATCTCATGTGTTTTATTGGTATTAGCCAATTAATGCGTTTTTTTCATTGTGGGAGGAAACCGGAGAACCCGGAGAAAAGTCACGCAGAACAGGGAGAACGTACAAAGTCCACACGAAAAGGTGCCCGAGGTGGGAATCAAAGCTCATCGGGCAGGACTTTTTTTCTGTGAGGTGCAGATGTTACCACTGCACCAGGTCTGATCTTAGACAGCGCGTAGATGGGAACGCACGCCGCCACGTCGCTGCACCCCCCTCTCTGCGTCTCCCTCGCCGCGCGTCCGTGTCTCGTTCACGATCAGGCGCGAGAATTTGCGCTGCGCGGAACAAACCGCGTCAACCGTGCCGATCGGTCCTCTCAGGGTGTACGACCGCGCGGTGGAGCAATGGCGTCAGTTCCACTGCGACATGAAGGAGCTGACGCAGTGGCTGTCCGACACGGAGGCGCTGGTCGAGAGGCTCTCCGAGGACGAGGGCCACGCCCCCACGGAGCAGGGCCAGCTCTGGGTGAGTACCTTGAGTTCCTGGTCTCACCTTCCCTCCACCTCACCCCACTGCCATGGAGAAACAGATGCGATTGCACGTAGGCTCTGGGAAATATAGTAATTTAATATTTGATATGATGCCCGTGAGCTTGTTTATCTGTTAATGCGTTTACGAAACTGTCGATAGAGTAGAGCTGTCGAAACATCTGCTCCTCACAGAAAGGAAGTCCTGCCCCAGGTAGTTCGATTCCTGCTTCAGGTGCTGCCTTTCTGTCTGGCGTTTGTGTCTTCTCCCCCTGTTCTGCGTGGGTTCCTCTGGATTCTTTGGTTTCCTCCCACAAAAAAAATCATTAAATAATTGTCCAATAGCATCTTAGTATAGAGATGCAGTGTCTGGCAAATGTTGGCACCGGCTGCCTGCATGGCTGCCTCCCCCCCCCCCCGCGGTTTCCTCATACCTCTGAGTCATTCTCCCTTCGAATGAATACCTTTGAAACTGAATGAATGCGACATGCGTTATGAACGTAATTTACCGTTATTCCTCTTATTCACGGCCACACATTCATCTGACAATATTTTCTTTTAAGCATGCACTCGCCCACCCACCTAGATGTTCTTAGATGTTTATTGTTACAGTAGAAAGTATTGAGTGAGCTTGCAAGCTCTAGCTGCAGAGTTCTTGCGACACAACAAACCTTCAAACTCACTAACGCATAACATCAAAGCGTAAATAAACAATACCTCGCTGACATCTTTCAACACCAATCCACCCAACCACCTACTAACACCTTGCTCACGCACTCAACCCTTCACCTACTCACTCATCAACCGCCTTGCCCACTCAAACACTAACTTACCCACCCAAAGACAAAGATATGGGGAGCAGTAGCTTAGTGGTTAGCGGGCTGGGTTACAAACCTGCGACTAAAGTTCGAATCCGGCCAACACCAGAGTCGACCTCCCCGAAGTCGACTCGACCTCAAATGAGTCCCTAGTGCAGTGTGTAAACATTGCCACTGGTCACCCACTCCTGGTGTACCATGTCAACCTTAATATAAGACTATAGGGCCTCACCCACACTCACCCACCCACACCCTCCCAACCATCCACACTCACTGGCAGCCTCACCCACCCACTGCCTCAACCTCCACCCACGCAGTACACAATACGGCGCTGTGAGCCATGCGCGACTCCAACCAGTGCCTCGCCCTCTTGCTGGCGCGCCCACCGCCGAACCCACGCCCCGCAGGAGCTGATGGAGGGCATCGCGGCCCACGAGACGCTGCTGCTGTCGGTGACGTCGGCCGGCGGGGAGATAGCGGGCGACTCCCCGACGGCCGATTCGGTGCTCATCGCCGAGCGCATGACCTCGCTGACCCGGCGATGGGAGGCGCTCCGCGACACGGTGGAAAGCAAGCAGCGGAGGTGACGGTCGCCGGCCCTGTTGCGCAACGTTGCGCACGCTTCCGTGAACGACGTTCCGCGGAAATTCCTCGTTTTACGAGCGTTCCCTTAACAAGTGTTCGAGTTAATGAACATTGAATCCAGTAAAGCCTCGATTTAATGTCGTAATAGGGCGGAAAGAGTTACAGTATTGTATGCAGAGTTATGGCCATATATTATGACAACCTTTATATTATGAATACCATTTAACAGAGTACTAAATGTCATATGTAGCAGAAATAAAATAAAAATATGTTATTTCCAATCCAGCCTACTGATTTGGACAGCCTCTGTTGGTTCTGAAATCCATTGAGTAGAGCTCCATTAACCACTGTATTTTACATCAACTCCTCATTTCATGAGCTTTTTGCATTGACGCATTTAAACACTCGTTTTTAGTAAAATGGAATGAATTACAATGAATGAATGTAACGCTGAAATAAGACGTAAGCCTAGGTGTTGTGCAGATAAAATGTCCTCTTATGAAGAATTCGAACCTATTACCCTTGACGAGCATACATACATGGTTCCATTATACCATTACATATACACATGATCACGCGTGTCGCATTCGAGAGATCAGCCCTGCGGGCGCCGTTTGTGGTCGGCTGCGCCGTGCGGCGCTGCAGGCTGGAGGAGGAGTGCTGTCGGCCTTCCCTCCTCGAGGAGGAGCTGGCAGACCTGCGCCTCTCGCTCGCCGAGGCCGAGAGGAGGTCCATGCCTCACCGGCTGCCCAGCGACATCAAGGGACTGCGGGAGTGCCTCGACCAGATACAAGTAAAGCAAGCGCCGTGTTACAATCATGTCGTCCGGGAGACCACGTGGAGGCATCGTCAGAAGCCTCATTATGTCTCCAGCGTCAGGAGACGAAGCATCGCAAAGGACAGTGGTGGAACGCTCGACACGGCTTTCCCGAAAGAGCAGTTCGTGAGGGAAATTGTCAATGGTTGTGCCATGAAAACCGAGACCAGTAAACTGGACTAGGCACGAGAGTGGTGGCCCGAAGCCATTACGATAGGTATACTGGTTGTGTGAATATTTTCTGTGTTGCGATACAACCGTACCGGTATTACATGTTGGTTCCTGTGGCCCTTGCTTAGAACTCACATTACTGCGTAATTGAAGTGCTATGCCAACTAAACCCTGCTTAGCTTAGGAGATTTGATTGGGGCCTATCGGAGTAAATGTAGTCATAGGCTCAACTCTGCACGCTATTTAAACGTATTACTTTTACCAGCATTGAATCCTCTAAAAGCTGTTCGCAGTGGTATCAGCTACTGATAATTCACACAGATAGGGATGCTTTGTCAAGTTAAACCTAAAGTTCCAAGTGATGAGAGGGTAAACACAGAGCATATCTCATTAATACATGTGTGCCAAGCAATCCTACTGTATGGGTTAGGAGTTTACTTCTGTATGGGTTGGGAGTTTACTTTCTGTTCAGTATCTGCAGACCAGAGCCTATCTCAGCAGACATAGGACGCAAGGTGGGGCTTTATCCAGGATGTGATGCCAGTATATCACAGGGCACACGTTTGGGGCACTTACTCAGCAGGCCGATTAACCTGGATGTGAGAGGAAACCGGAGTACTAGGCGAAAATCCACACAGACACATTGAGAACACGCAAACTCCACACAGAAAGGCATCCCAGTCGGGAACTAAACCCCGGACTTCTGGCTGTGAGGCAGCAGCGCCACTCAGTGCGCCACCGTACTGCCCAGTTTACCTTCCACCCCTGAGCTACTGGCAAGCCAAGGCTCTGCTGGCACACTCCTAAATGAGCCCCCGAGCCATACCTAAAGGGCACAACATTGACTGTTTTGTCTGCGCAACCCAGGCTGTGGTTTGATATTTACATTGCTTGTCTGTATGTCACAAAGAATCATCCGACAGTGTCCGCCGCAATGATCTCCACACCACGCAGGCACGTGTGCTTCTCATGGTGGAGCATTTGTCTGTTCCAGTGAACCCCAGAGCTATGACAGCTGAGGTCAGGCACTCCTGCTGGGTACTTTGATCTGACCAACCCGGCAAAACCTGAAATACTGACATTTAAACACAACTGGCATGTGTACATGTTTGTGTGTACATATACTAATGTATGAGCAAGTTTGCACGTGAAGGACACTCACAGTGCACCTAGCCTGGCACCGTGTATTCGAGGATGATGCCAGTTGTGCCGATGTAGTTTTTCACGGCTTGATGCTTGTTGGTTGCTTGCCTAAGCTGTTCTTTCAGGATAATCGTGTCAAGCGCTCGTACTCTCCCCTTAACGATGTTTCTCTTCCCACGTTGGAGGCCTCTTCATGCGTGCTGTGACTGAGTCAACTATTTGTGACTCTGCTATGTTTTTATATATATATATGTCTTTCTCAAATCCTCCCCTGCCAGGTCACTCCCTTCCACCTTTTCCAGGGTCCATTGTCTTTACATAAATCCAATTTAACTTAATCCGATCCTACTCCTAGTTTAATGCAATTTCAAGTTTTTGTTAAACTAGGGGTGGAATCGGATTACATGAAGTTCGATTTAAACTAAGACAACGGACCCAAGGAAAGAGGAAAGGAGGGATTCAGGAAGCGGGAATTCAATAAAAAGCAGAAATAATACAACACAGCGACAAGCTCTTAGAGCACGCCTGCAGATGCCCCCAACGTGGGAGACAAATACATTACGAAGGAGAGAGGAGGAGCACTCAACATGGCTGTCCAGAAGGAGCAACTTTGGCAAGCAATCATAATGGCAGTTGTTGAGCATATTTGTTCAATCACCTCACCAGTGGTTAAACTGGACACCAGGAGGACACGAGGGTTTGATGTGAAAATGAGTCATTATTAGGGTGCTGGGCACACAATGTCACAACGTGTACCTAAAACTTTGTTCTGCAGAGCATTTCTTAAAGCGCTATGGGGAAGTGGTCCTCCACTCCCAGGTGTGCCCATGAAATTTCACGAGAGATTTTTCTGTTGTATTTTTTTTTACTAAACGTAAGCATTTAAATTCATAACACGTACGGCATATGTTGAAAGTCGAGGGCATTCGTTCATGGCGAGAAAGAGCCACTGGGGGTGCGTGGAGACCACGGAGAGGCGGGGAGGGGGAAGGCACCCGTGCGGTCAGCCGGCGCCAACACTCGCAAGACGCGGCGCGCTTTAGATTATGATGTCACGATCTTTACCGGCCGATCAACGGTGCGGGCGCGCGCAGGTGTGCGTGGACGAGCTTCCCGCGTGGAGGGAGCGGCTGGAGAGGCTGCGTGAGAACGCTCAGGACCCGGCGGCGGACGGCGCGGGAGAGGAGTCGGCGTGGGCACCGCCCGACGGCGAGCAGATGCGCGAGCTCGCCAGCCTCTTCCACCTGTGGGACAAGGTGGGCGGGGAGGGCCTCCCTTCGATAGCGCCAGGGCACGACGTCGTTTTGGGCTGGAGCGCGTCGGTGCCGATGGCGCATTGTTAGCCCCAGGGCTGTCAATCGGTTTTTATCTAAGCCGGAAGGAACCGTTGAGCTATGTAGTTCTTTTTAACGGTTGTCCAACGGGGATGGGTAAGCAAGGTACAATATCTCAGGGCACCGAGGGCAATTTAGTCAGGGCAATTAACCTAGGTAACAGCGTGTCTTTGTACCATGGGAGGAAATCGGAGTACCTGACGACAACCCACGCAGATACGTGGAGAGATAGAACACGCAAAATCCGCACAGAAAAGCAGCCGAGCCGGGCATCGAACACAGGCTCCTCTTGCTGGGAGGCAGCAGCGCTACTCAGCACTGTGCCACCGTGCGGTGCTCTTCTCAGAGGTGAAAGCGTGGCGTACCGGTGGCAAATTGGCCAAAGCGTTCACCACGGTACAGGTCGGAAGGGAATGTCGCGTGCCGGTGAGAAACTCGGAAGCGCCGACGCGTTGGTTCGCTCTCTCCCTCGCCGCTCCAGGTCTCGCACGAGTTGCCCGCCCGCTGGCGCGAAGTGGAGGGGCTGCTGCACTCGCTGTCGCGCCTGGACGAGCGCTCGGGGAAGCTGCTGCCGGCGCTGGCAGCCGCCAGGACGCGCCTGCGGGCGCTGCGGGACGAGGCTTGGGCGCGGGGGGGCGGCGGCGGCGTGGAGGTGCGCAAGCCCGGGGGAAAACCACGCGGTCGAGGGTCTGCGTGGTGCTCTCGATCAAACGCTGCGTCCGATGGGTGGCGGCATCATTATCAGTGGCCGCTCGATCCTGTTCCGAGTCACAGTGAAGCTGGAGCCTATCCTGGCAGACACAGAGTGCAATGCAAGGATATACTCCAAGGTTGAGAGGGTGTTTTCTGGACATTGCTCATTTGCATAATTATTTGATCTTCAGCTGCAAAGATAAGTGAGCCTCGGGCATTTACCATTCACGCACCGCCACCTTCCTCTTTTCACGGCAAGGAAAATGGGACCGTGACATGACGGTTGTCCGACGTTCCATCTCCGAGATACATGCTGCTGCGCTACGCTGACCAGACTCTTTTAAACAACAGAAAAAAACAACAATTGTGACACGCTATTTGCAGAAGCCGAATCTTACCCACTCGAAGTAAATTCAAATAAACCGTAGAACTTAAATACAAGCATTTTCATGAAAACAAAATGTAACCACGGCGAAAGTAACTTTTAGTTCTGTTTCACCACTGGTGATGGCTCGGGGGGTTTAGTTCTGTTTCACCACTGGTGATGGCTCGGGGGGACATCCCGACTCATGGGTTCTGGTCACCAGGTGGGACCAAGGTGACACCCTGCCCCCACAAGAGTTGCACTGCCGGCGATGTCCCCTCGCGCACGTGCGTTTTCTCCGCGCACTCGAGTTTCCTTCCCACACCTATAAACACTAACCGATTGGCTGGAAACGTTTCGAGTGCATGGAGAAGTGGTCGCCAGTAACGTTATCAACACAGGGACTGTGCAGTAATAGCCTCTGTTCATTGTACCGGGTGGTCCACATGTCCCGAGATCCCCATTTTCTGCGATCTTACGCTCCCATGTCAGTGATCACCCATCTATGTACTCAGCGTCTTAACCAACCTACACTGACCAGTGTGGTGAACTGCACAGCAAGGGGAGGCCCTCATCTAGCAGTGGATTAACAAATGAATGCCACCTATACAATCTCACACAACGGAAGGTCATTCGCCTTGTAACGATTCCACACACTGAGAATTGCTCTCCATCGCTGTTGTTTCGGGATTGCCGTGTCGAGTGTTCCTTCTCTCTCCTTCGCGACGTTTCGCCTCCCACAACGGAGGCATCTTTCGACGATTTCGAGGTGGAACGTCGTGAAGCAGAGGCAAGCAACGCTCGATACGACAATCCTGAAAGAACAGCTGTGGAGGGCGATTCTCATTCATCGAGCAGTGATAATGGGTGGCGCGGTGGCGGCGCAGTAAGTAGCGCTGCTGCCTCACAGCAGGAAGCCTCCGGGTTCGGTTCCCGGCTCGGGTGCCTTTCTGTGTAGAGTTTGCGTGTTCTCCCCGTGTCCGCGTGGGTTTTCCCCTGGTACTCCAGTTTCCTTCCATAGTCGAAAGACATGCTGCATACGTTTTTTTTTTGTCTCCACTAAGTTACCCCCAGTACCCTGAATTGTTGTAATTTGCTCACCCATCTCTGCTGAACAACTGTTAAAAGCAGATACATAGATTAACACGGTTCCTGCCAGCTTGAATAGAATTGACTGAAAATTGTTATGTTATTTCATTGTTCACGCTGCTGCTGCCCAGGTTAATGGGCCTGCTGAGTAAATTTTCCCCAGTGTTCTGCGATGTGCTAGCGTCGCATACTGTACATAGCTCTGCCTTTTGCCCTCTGTCTGTCGGGATAGGCTGCGGGCCCCCGCGACCCTGTACAGGATTAAGCGGGCATAGATTACGAGATGATGAACTGTGATAAACCTACACCTCTGTGCATCTCACAGTTCCAATGATAGCCACGGGAGGGCCTCGTAGTCCAAACGATGCCCCACCGTTAACGCCCCACGCATTCATAATTCACAATCCGAGGTGATTGCAGCAGCACGTGTTGAGAGAATGAAAGGGGAATGATGGCGATTACAATTCACAGCCCTTGGCAAGCCAGTCTCTGAGCAAGGCCTCCTCATGCGTTTGAACATACTTCACCATACTGGTCAGCGCTGGTTGTTCAAGGTGAGCAGGCCTACGGCTGGTTCAGGTATCGGTCGCCACTCGGGTCATCAGCTCAGAGATTAAGCGATGTGTAACTGGCAATAAAAAAACCCGGACTTTGATTAATGACTTGTTCTCAGAAAACTTGCATATTTGCCAGGACAGTTGCCTCAAAAGGGAGGACGTTACCGAAAAAACGAGGACAGATATCACCCCGACTCGCCTCTGATGTCACACTTGGACAGATTGGCTGTGGAGCAAAGGTCGGAGGACGTTCGGCACGACCACAATAAACGCACGTGGTGCTAAATTATTCACATTGATCAGTCAGTTTTTATTCAGTCTGGAAGTAACGATGAGTTGCAGCTTTTTTTGTCAGTTGGTAAGCCTGACGGGTAAGCAAGTTACATCTCAGGCCACCAGGGGAAATTTATCGAGCAGGACAATTAACCTAGGCTATATGTCTTTGGACTGTGGGAAGAAATCAGAGTACCCTGCGAAAACCCACGCGGACATGGGGAGACGACGCAAACTCCACACAGAAGGGTGGCGCCTGAGCCAGGAATCGAACCCAGGATTTCTTGCTGTGAGAGAGCTCACTGCGCCACCGCACCACTCCCTGATTACTCTGCTAGTCTGTGAACACGTGGCTCGCACGCAACCTTGCGAGTGTGTGTGACCTTCAGTTCAATAACACTGCGGCCGTGTCCCCTAC
>JAZEWT010000021.1:15776172-15787719 GCA_036362905.1 Mordacia mordax
GGGGGAACCATACCAGGGGGGTTCAACTCCAACTCCGGGAAGCCCAGCTCAGGGGTTCATTGGAACATGCAATTCCCTCTACCACGCTAAGGTTACAATCCATGGGGATACTCAATAAACAAGGTATCCCATATCAAGTGACCCGTGGGGAATATATTATGCTCATGACACCTGCTGCTCCCTCTGTATCCCTTACGGTTCCATTTATATGGAACGTCCTGTAGTATTTCAATTGGCAATTAAACAAGGTTACGTCTCTTTTGTCAATCTGCTGCTAGATGAAGGCCTCTGCTTGCTCTACTATGTATCAACATGCTGTTCTGTGCACTTTGGTGACAATAGGGAGCTTATATATGGGAACATTGCACAGCAATTAAAACAACACTAACATGTAATGGTGGGGCAGTCCCCGTGTGTAAGCTTCATCAAGGATATAAACAATTCAGCCCCCACGGGGCAATCCTGTGAAGTATCACGATTCAGGGCTTGTGATCAAGTTCAGTAGTGGGTGGCATATTTGTTCAGACGAACTAAATAATAATACAATTTTGCTGAATGTGGCAGCCACTTGTGGCTGCAGGAAAAACGTGAACCCATCATGTAAAGTGTATCCTGAATAGAAAAACATTGATTCTTCCAAAAAATATTTGACACGTACATCGTGACCTTGATAATCGATAATGACGATGATCGTTGTACTGTGGAAGTCAAGTGCAACATAAGATATTTACTTTAACATTTTCTTTCCTCTCAGAATGCTTCGGTCATACATTTACATAGGTATTGAGCCAAAACCAAACGCTTGCTTTATTCATGCTACATTTCATATCTATGCAAATCCAGGCATTTGTAGAATCAAATACAGCAGTAAATAAATGTGCGTGTCTTTGCGGTTAACCTCCGTCGTCGTGTGTAATTTTGTCTGTGCGCGCGTCTGTTTCCTGCCAGGCCGTTCTGCGTGATCTGAGCCTCAGACGGCCACAGTTTTATGAGATCACGACGTCCGTTGAGGCAAACCGTGCTGGGCCATCATCACACCTTCGCTCCAATGGTTTGTGCATCAAAGCGTTTCCTGGCATTAACGCGTCATGGTCACGACCCCTTGTGTTCATCCACGCCGAATTTTAACACAGGGCATTGACAGATAACGCTCATAGGAGCCGCGTGTGTGAGTGTGGTTTTTTTGTTTCCCACGAACACCTACCCCTCTTCACCTTTTTCTGTCACATAAATTGGACAGGGCGCAGTGTGACACTCTGATGCTGCCGATGTGATTGGCTGTGCGGATGGCCTAAGTGTTGGCTACGTTTGTCCGATGAGGGATTATAGGAATTTCCGCGTAAACACTGAATGGGCGTTTCTGCACATACTGCCGTCATTTACAATGAATTCTTAGTGGAATTGTGTTCGTATAAAAAACAATTCGCAGGCATACATTCCACTGCTGGGCAAGGCTGAGAAATGGATACAGAGGTGTGGAGAAATGGATACCTTTGAATGTTTTCAAAACCTTGTCAGTTTTAGTTCCAGTTTCACACTGATGCAGCAGCAATTGTAGGCTTCACCTCAACTCTTCACCTCAACGCTTCACATTGATGACTCATTTTATGTTTGTCACCTTCGGAACTCGCTTCATGAACCACGCAGACCAAAGCAACGCGAACCAGTTACGATCCTGGCAAGGGCCCGGTACCGGGCGATCTCGACTCTCCGTCTGGCTATGAGGACATGCGTGTTTACATCGCGTCACGGCTTGGCTCAGCTTGACATCTCGCTCAAGTGCTTGTCAAGTTGAAAGACATTTGTACAACCAGCTTGTCGCCCGCATATTTGTGTTATTTTGTTTATGGTTTCTAGCACCAAATCGCTGAGGCGTAATTATTCATGGCACACTCGTTTTTGTTGACCTGGAAGGAAACGTTAAGCTATGTCGCTTTAATTAACAGTTGTCCAGCAGGGACAGGTAAGCAAGTTACAGTGTCTAATAATAATAATATAATTTGGACTCTGGGAGGGAACCGAACTACCCGGTGAAAACCACCACTGATACGTGGGGAACATGCACTGCACATAAAGCCAGCACCTGAGCTGGGAATCAAACCTGGTGCCTTGTTGCTGTAAGGACCTTCTTCCCGAGCATTCCCCGGCATTTTACAACGACGAAGTAATCGGATTTACATTCTGAACAGCGGCGCTTGCCCGTAATTGCCGGAGAGCGAGCGGCGTAATTGATTTCGGGAGGCGGCATGGGTGCGCTAGCGGCGCAAGTCGCTCCGGCGGAGGCATGTGCGACGCGTCGCGCCGTCTGAAGGGAAATCACAATCGCGCCATTTTCGCATCGGGGCGCCTCAGTCGGGAGGACGGACCAAAGTGACCGCGGCGTGGACATTCCTGCGGCGAGTGACGATTGTCTTCTCAGTTAAGTCATCGCGATGATCTCGCAGTAAATTATCTGCCGTGACATAAAATAAGTAACGATACATTGAGTTCTCCGTTACATTTGATTGTTGTGCTCAGGGGAAAGTTCAAAGCAAAAGCGCAGCCCTGCAATTGCTTGCTCGTGCCACTGCTGGCTGGCGGTGTTTCCACATTGACCATTCGTCTAAAAGATGAGGGAGTACTCACACTTTACCCCACCACACATGTCCTGCAGATCGACTCTGGCATACCCATGTGTGCTGCTGGGGAGATATAAGTGGTTTTGTCAGGTGTGGAGGGCTCTTAAAGACACATTGGTCAGATAATTATATAGCAAAATAGCCTAACCCTAAATTCAGTCGTGAATCATAAATCATTGAGTTCCTTCCACCGAACAGAGGATCATTGTCTTGTACATTTGTGCACGTCGTTTTATGAGCCTAATGCATTATCACGGCAGTAACGTCTGCGCACCAGAGAAACAAAGTTCTGCCCGAGGCGGTTTGATTACGGCCTCGGGCACCTTTCTGTGTGGCGTTTGTGTGTTGGCTCCCCCTGCTCTGTGTGGATTTCATCCGTGTTTTGCGTTTTTTCCCACAACTAAAATAAGACTCACTAATGAATTCGCCGACATCATCATAATATACAGGACGTAGTGTCTGGCAGGTGTTGGTATCACCTGACTGCAGTGGCGAATATTTAAGTCCATCATCGTAGGCCAACCTTAAGTTGACTCAGTCTCAAACGATGCGTGTGGTGCTGGCCACCCACCCCATCGTGTGCCGTGCTGACCTTCATCAGTGCTGGCTAACAGCACTTGCCCCAACATCCTGTCAAGGCTACACAGGGCATCTTTGTCGTTGTGCAGTGGAGCGACTCAGCGACATCCTGTGCCGAGCCGAAGCGGACCTGAGCCGCCGCGTGCAGACGCTCCAGGCCATGTTTCTGGACGTGAGTCTCTGGGACGAGGTGAAGCACGAGGCTGCCCGGCTGCTGGACGACGCCGAGGCTCGGCTGCTTCTGCTCGCCGAAGGCCCGGGACAACCCGACGCCTCGAGCACCTTGGTCGCACCGGCGGGGACCCCCGGTCCCGAGCGGCGCTCCCAGGCCCACTTGTCGGCGGAGATGGACGGCGACGCCCGGAGAACTCCTGGTCGTGAGGGCGAGTCGGACGCGGGAGTGCCGAGCATGGCCGCCGCCAGGACGCCTGGCGGAGGAAGTCCAGGCGATTCGGATCTCCTGGAGGGGGAGGTCACCTTGGAGGTGGAGCAGCTGCTAGAGATGCCATCGGGTTCGGTGTGGGCTGGCGTGGAAAAGCGAGGCCACCGTGACTCAGATACCTCAGCCGAGCCGGGGACTCAGCCGGGAGCGGTGAAACCGGTGTCTGGTGGGAGCGGCGGTGAGCAAGAGGAGGAGGATGACGTAGAGCTCGTGGTGCTCATTCAGAAGCAGCTGGTGGAACACAGGGTAAGGATAATGAGTGTCATCACGCACTGATCGCTGCATTCACTGGACACGCATTCATGACGTACACGTCAACTCAGACACATCTCAACAGATTATACAACTTGTGTGTTGATGTAAGTTTTCATAGATCGATGTGTGAGAAATTCTCTTAGGAGCTGCTCTTTCGGGATAGCCGTGGAGACCGTTACTCCTCTGTCTCCCGCGATGTTTCACCTCCCACGTTGGAGGAAAATCGAGTCTGCGGATAACTTCAACGAGGAAAGTGAAATTTCGCGAAATAGAGAGGAACATGTGACGCAGGTATTCCAAAACAGCAGTTCTTGAGAGCAATTCTTATACACAACTTGAGTGAAAATGAGAACTTGAAGGATGCTCCAGATCGGACAGGATGGCAGGAGTTTTAGGCAATGACACCTGCCATTGGGTCAGATTGACGAGAGATGAATAACACTGCAAGTCATTGTGAGTTTCTTCCTGCAATCTGATGCCCTTGCCGAAAATTCGACGAGTGGAATTTAGAGAGGAACATAAAATTCAGAATTGATTAACCATGTCAGTTTTGCGATTGTGTCACCTTTATGACAAATCATTGGGAGTTTTTGGAAATAATGTTTCATCTCCAGAAGTCTGCAGTTTGCGCTTGAGATAAATATGATGGAAGCTAAGGTTATGCCGGCCCATTCTCTGAACAAATCAAGATATTTGTTGGAGGCATACAACCGGACATCACAGCAAAGTGTCTAGTGATGTAGGTTTTAACGGTTCAATCTGTGAGAACAGCTCTCCATAGCTGTTCTTTCAGGACAGCCATGTCGGGCATTCCTCCTCTACATTCGGGACGGTTTGCTTACCACGTTGGAGGCATCACGAGGTGTTTTTTTTATGAAAAATAAAGGAACACTTGACACGTATATACCGAAAGAACACCTATGCAGAGCAATTCTCGCAGCAAAGTGCGTACGCGGAGAGGTCGAAAAATTATTTATGGTCAACAATGACCCTCAATCATGACAATTCATCCCATCGCTAGTGAGGTTGAATCTTTATATTCCACCCAGTAAGGATGGGGTTTCCACTGTGGCCCCCATTCTCTAAAAACCACATTAGAGCCTTATGCATATTCCACCATAGCAGGAAGATATGCCCCAAGGTGATGTATTTATAGCGCTCTGATAACATTGAGACTCTGCCCTTTTGCAAGCACGTGGTCTTAATTTATACAAAACCTGTCTGACTGTTATTACAACATTGCTACAAATACATTTTTATTCATACGTACTCAAACCCATGAAGACTTTTGCAATGTTATTATGAAGCACCAAATGACGTTTTTAAGTTGTGTGGTGTCTTTGTAATATAATTTTCCAATATTTACATAAACTAATAACATGCATTTCTATAATAATAATCTCGATAAACACAACAAAGGATTTACATAATGTATTCCTTTACCAATTTCTTCATTTATAAAGCAGCGACTCATAAAAGGGGGCTTTATTAAATGTAGTGTCTCTAATTAGCAATGGTGTATGGATGGAATAAGAAATATAGTTCTTGGAAATGCGTGCTGATAAATTATTAATATGAACACCATTTTATTCATTTGGCGATAGTTACAAAGCCAAATTGAGTCGGATTTGCTGCAGGGCTTTCCAAAGACTGTGAAAGATTAATGTGTACGTGGCCTCATATCAAACACAACGGTGGAACCGAGTCTCATTATTTCGATGGTGACGATGTCTAAAAGATAATGTTGCTGCCACTTGTTGCAGGGCGATTGTAGTCCCAGTGAGTGCATTACTGTATTCACTGCAATATACACACGGTCTGTGTTTGTGTCAATGTTAACTATCCCATGGCGTTACTCATAATTTTACATTGAGCCGTGAAAATATCAGACATTCACAACAGTTGCAGCAACAATCAGACCGCTATGCAGCACTTTGTGACCCTCGGGTGAGAGGCGCTTTAGATATTCAAATAATATTATTACAAGAGTAGCCCACTGTACACTGTCACATCAAATGTGTTCGTTACATCTGGAAGGCTAAGATAAAAACTATTACATATTATAGGTAAAATGGAATAGATTCCTGCTTATGTATGCTTTCACTGATAATTCTAGACACCACCGAATCAGTTTTGTGAATACGACGCCACTTGTTGCTCTGCTTCATTTAGCTACATTCCGCGCCATTAGGTCGTTGCACGTCTCTTAAACTCCGCAGCTGAGTGCAGCGCTTTGTGACCTTCGGGTGAAAAGCGCTCCAGAAGTGGAAGCTATTATTTTATTATTTATTACATTCCAGGTCTGAGATTTGAATATCGATGTGACGGTTATGGAGCGAACGTTACCGCCCTCCACCGTGCGGACCTGAGTTCACAAAGGGATCCTGGAGGTAGCTCTGTGATACCCATCTCCACACGCCATCCTCCAACGTGAAACTTGCCACGGCTTTGCCTAAGGCCGCTGAACGGAATGTCCGTCTCGCGATGCAGATTGCAGAATCAGGGCACAGTCGTGGCAGAAAATTCCCAATCAAGGGCCGCAGGGGGACAGACCCTATCTCGGAAGACGCAGGGCGCAACACAGGATGCAACGCAGGGCTATATCCAGGATGGGGACACCAGTTCATTGCAGGGCACCAGGGGAAATGTATTCAGCAGGCCAATTGACCTATACTACAGCAGTAGCATGTATGTTGACAGTGGGAGGAAAACTAAGTACCCAGCGAACACCTACGTGAACACAGCAAGAGCATGCGAGCTCAACACAGAAAGGCACCTAAGCATGGAATCAAACGCAGTTCCTGCTTGCTGGGAGGCAGCAGCGCTACTCGCTGCACCACCGTGCCACCCCAACACCAAAACTTTGAGTTACACTGCTCGAGTATGAACATCACACCACCTTCATGTGGGAGCCCACCGTGCCATTACATCGTGCACGACCGCGCAAAACGATTCGCTTATTGAGCCGTTTAGTTATTTATGCGCCGACCAGCAGACAGCACCGAGTGCAGAGCATTAACTTAATGCGAACGCGATGTGGAAAATAACGGTCATTTAATTACGAGGGCGGCAGCTGAATTTAGTTCTCGGCAGCTGCACTCAGCGTGACCCTGGCAACGCAGGTCAACCCCCCGCCTCGTGTCGCGGGTGCTCCGGTTTGTAATATGGCAGGCGCATTCGCCTGCCATATTACAGGCGCATTCGCCTGCCATATTACAAACCGGATCATCCCGGAATGGCTACTTTGCATACTGCACAGCGATTTAAGCATTTTGCATATTGTTTATGGGAGGGCGGTGTTTGGTGTAGGACATAAGGGACCGACATGGCCGGGAGCCATGGTCATGATAACCTGGGTTCAAATGGACATCCTTCGTCTTGAATGGGAAGGGCGCCAATGTCACCCCGGGCAGGTCATTTAGTCCACAGTGGAGAGCTGACGAATACGGTTCTGATCATTTACGAGTCAGCGTTCTCGAAGCAAAAAGTTGAATGCAGCTCTAAGGAGCACTGTAACGGCCAGCAGTTGCCGCCTCTTAAAGAGATGTAGCAACACAGGACAATGTGAAATTGTACGGCAACTAAATTCCGTACGTCCAAACCAGCCGCAATCTGTCCAACCCTAACATTAGTGGTGAGTAGGGTCGCTATCTGCCCTGGCTTTTCCAGGATCATCCCCCTTTTTAAGGTGGCAGCTCTCCTGGGAAATCTCTATGTTTTCCTGGAACAAGTAATTCAAAGTCCGGGTTTTTGTCTCTCTCTCTTTCTCGTTCTGTTTACACCCAACAATATGTCGAGAGTCTGCTGCGGGGCCCTTATCCAGCGGAGTGTCGTGCCAGAGGCTTGAGCGTTGTTTCCGTTTGCGATCCCGGCAGGCGTTGCTGCAGGAGCAGGAGGAGAGGCAGTCGGTGCTCGATGCCGCTCGGGCCGAAGCCGAGAGAATCCATATGGATTACTCCGCGGACGACACGGAGAGCGTCCTCCGCGACCTGACGGCCCTCGAGTGCCAGAACGACCACCTTGTGCAGCGGTGAGTTGCCTCGCACCGCAACGTTGCCAATAGCGATTATTATAATTTAGTACGTTCGCTGTAAGCTCTTCGTGATAGGGTGAGAAGCTCGGCAGTCTGGGAGTTGAGCCGATGCTCCTCCAGATCGAGAGGAGCCGGTTGAGGTGGTTCGGGACGCTGGTGAGGATGCCGACCGCTAGGCTTCCACTGGGACGGTAGTTGGCTCGCCCCCACTGCATGGAGGCCTCCAGGCCGGCCCAGGACACGCTGGCGGGATTGTGTCTCTCTAGACAGGGAACTCCACCGTTAAAGGTGGAATTTGTGTCTAGGACTTACTGGTGGGGCTGTGTCTCGACTGGAGCACCTGGGAATCCCCCAGGAGGAGCTAGAGTCTATCTCTCGGTGAAGAGAGGTCTACTCCGCCCTACTCAGCATGCAGCCACCACAACCTTCACCAAGAAAAGCAGCATCTTGATAATCGGTGGTCTTCACCGTTCCTGCAGTGCAAAGCTGTCACGAACGTGCCACATTTCACACACACAGTCTGCAGTGCTTTCACAGTTAGAGGGTAATAATGGTTGCTCTGTGTCGACCCAGTTGAGTAATTTTCAGGTATTTTTTTCGTAACATATTTAGACCTAATGCACAAATGCCTCTTTTCAAATGTCCAGTAGGTAGCAAACAGCACGTACAGTAGTATCTTGTGGTTAAAATACCCGTAGTCTTAACCAGGGTGGACTACCGAATTCTAATCGCAGGAATGTGCAACGGGTGAATAACACGCTCAATGGGCCATACCATCTGCAAGTCCCCACTGTGCAGGGGGAGGTGAATAAAAACAGGTAATAATAACATACCAATGCCCACCAAAGCATGTAATTTTGCAGCCGATACGATACTTTCTAGCTCCCAGTACTTTTAAAAGTTACTTTTCTTACAAAACTCAACATCAACACTGCGAGTAGAGCGATGCAGGCGTGATAATTCTCGGGATATTTTCAGAACCATGGCTAAAGATTAATCGAAGGCTCTTTTGTTTTTATAAAAATCTGTGAACACGCCGATACCATCGCACAAGCAGCAGGTAAAAAAAAATAACGTGAACAATTTAAAATTCCAAGAAAATGGTTTTCGGAGAGAAGTCGAGTGAGAGCCCCATTGTCCATTTCCAACGGGAGGCATGTGCAGGGGGGAGAGAGGTGGTGGAGGGAAGAGCAGGGGGAGTGCAGAACGTTCGGAGCACAGCTCCTGTTCCTCCGACTACTGCACCTTGCTAATTGGCAGGTGAGATGACTTATTGATGAAAACTGCCACTTTGATGGAAATGAAGGCAGGATTTTTATATTCGGTGTCTGCCTGTGCTTGGGAAGTGTAAATTTCGCCATCTCTCTTCGCTAAAAAATTCACGTGAATAGACGGTCTTGGGTCAGGACGAGAGGCATTCATCGGGCCCCACGCTGCTATGAAGCTTTGTTTTATACGTTCACGCTATTCCACCGTTATAAATGTACGGTTATGGGGGTTGTTTGACCATACTTCACCGCACGAGTCACTGTGGGTTGGTGAGCAGATGCCAAGGACTAGTGAGAAAAGCACTCACCGGTGGATAAAGTTACAACCTTTCCTACTTCTCCCAGTATCATCCCCCTTGTTGACACGTTTAGAATCCGGAGTGTTTTCTGGTTACGCCTACAGTCTGTGTGAATCAATGGGCATTGTTAGTATTATTATTATATGTGTGAAGGCAAGCCAACGGGCTGGCTCCATCACCATCACTCGGTCGCCCGCTGGCGCGTGTACTGTTTGTCCCGACGGCGCGCGCGCAACACAGCGGCGACTCCATCTTCTCTCCACTGTACATGCGGCAGCCACTCCAGCGAGGTGACGGGAGACTTCCGTCTTTCCATCTCTTTATTAACACCTCACACTACATGACGAGAGTTGATCGGTAGTAACACGTCGATAACACTTAACAGCAACACGCAACTCACTATAACACCACCCCGCGCTTCGCGCACTAACGACTCGCCTTGACTACATCGGATGTCGCTGCGCTGCCAAACTCCCATGCAGAACTCTTCCCTTCTCTTCTGCACATCTCCTATATATCCCCTCCGACGTCACCCAGCCACGCAATACCATCTCACATCCGTTAGCCAATTCCATCATCCCACCTCTCGCATTATGCCCCCCCACAAAAGCACGTGTTGCTTATGATCTCGGGTGGGAGCGAAGGTCACCATACTTTCTGTCACCCTCACCACGCCTGAATTTTACTCGGTTAACCACCCTTAGCCTGGCACGGCACGAAACTTGGCACCACATATGTAGTGTTGAGCCCATGTGCAACGTTAATGTTACCACTGTGGGCTTACATTTAGACGTATATTAAAGGAACTGAATCGGTAATCAATCTTGACACGAAGAATATATAAAGCATCGCTTTATATATAATATAAAGTAGAATGCTTGAGACTAGATCTTTCATTGCATTTAGATTTTAATATTGATGGCATAACAAGGTTGGAGACCATTGATCTTGTCAGATATAGGAAGCTAAGCAGGGTGAATCTGGCTAGTTCTTGGATGGGCGACCACCTTGCATCTTAATAATAATAATAATTACATTTATAGAGCGCTTTTCACCCATTGTATGTTAACAGCAGTTAACATATAACAATAGGATGTGGGATTTGGTGGTGTGTAGCAAAGAGTATTGGTGCAAAAGCAATAGTCTGCTGAGGTATATAATAGTATATATAGAGAGCAGCGGCTCACTGGTGAGCATGCTGGGCTACAAACCTGGCGACTCGAGTTCTATTCCTGCTCACATTCAACTCCAGTGACGATTTTCCGAACTGGCCCTGAGTCTGGGTCGATTCAGCTTCGAATGAGTACCTGGTGCAGTGTTTCCACATCGAAAATGGGGAGACAAAGGCAGCCGGACGTGGTGCTGGTCACCCACCCCCTCGTGGCACTGTTCGGGGGTTGCTCGTTTTTGGAGGCTGCCCGAGGTGCGGTAAGTTGATGCATCAAAGAGGAGCTATTTTATAAAAATAATCATAATTGCGCATTCGTCTTCCACTGTGTGGATGGAACGTAACGTAGTTGAACAGAACCGGGCCCAGCACAAGCATTGCCACATTTGTCTACGTATCGAGCGCCTGTAACGTCGTCGCTGTGCCTGGGTGTGGCCGGAGCTTAATGGGGGTGGAACGCGGTGACATAAATCACTGGCCTATCTTCTCGTAGCTGCGAAGGTGACGTCTGCGGCAATTGTTTGCCGAAGGGGCTCTAATCGGCGAGATCGCTTGTGGACGTGACCTGCAATTCGGCAACGCGTCTGCCGAGACTTCAAATGAACTCTGGGTTTGGCTGCTTTAGCAAGGAGCTGCGTGTTCTTCACACGCACGTGCTTGTTTTCAGTGTGTGTTGCGTGGCAGGGTGTGTGTTGCGTGGCAGGGTGTGTGTTGGGTGGCAGGGTGTGTGTTGCGTGGCAGGGTGTGTGTTGCGTGGCAGGGTGTCTTATACAGCGGTAACATTGGAGCCGGGCGGCGCGGTGGCGCAGTGGTTAGCGCTGACGCCTCACAGCAAGAAGGTCCCGGGTTCGAGTCTCTCGGCTCCGGTGCCTTTCTGTGTGGAGT
>JAZEWT010000021.1:15787961-15806517 GCA_036362905.1 Mordacia mordax
AACTCCACACAGAAAGGCACCCGAGCCGAGAGATTCGAACCCGGGACCTTCTTGCTGTGAGGCGACAGCGCTAACCACTGGGCCACCGTGCCGCCCTACACCCTACCCTCTGTTAAGTCGATACGGGGGGTCCCTGACTCTGTGTGCGTGCGTTAGTCCATATGTGTGTTTACCTGTGTGTGATCACCTGTGTGTGTGCGATCACCTGTGTGTGTGCGATCACCTGTGTGTGTGCGATCACCTGTGTGTGTGTGCGCGGCGTCACCTGTGTGTGTGTGCGTGCGTACGTGCGCCACACGGGGTCTCCCAGCGAATTGTAAAACGAATTAAATTCTCGCAAAGATGCGCGCACGCTCCGCTGGGGCCACGTGTGAGCAAACTCATTTCAGCGGTGAGCGGTGAGGTGCAGCACTGCCAGCATTGATGGGGCGCATGAAGGACGATCCAAAACCTTTTTTCTCATCGCCGAATTCTCTTCCCCAATATCATCACGAATTAAATATTAGATGACGAGCGTGGTAGTGGTGTTTTCTCAATTGTTGACATCCATGCTCATTTCTCGAAGAGGCTGTGGAACGTTCTGAATCAATCAACCAGCACAAATATTATATGCCGCTTAATGAGCATTTTGCTTAATTGGTGTAAATTCTGCAGGATGGATTGCTGTGCGTGTCAACAATTACCAGCGTGTGCGTGTGTGCTTAGCAAGGCGGTGGTGTTTGTGTTTGCGCAATGGCTCCCTACAGCGCTCACTGCTCGCGCTGGTACACACAGCAACACACGACGTTGTGCTTGGTGACCCTCGGGTGAAACGCGCTCTAGAAGTGCAATTATTATGATAACGCTGCATATTGGATCGTTGATTATCTGCCGTCACAACTGTTCGCAGTTGTCACGGCTACTATATCATTACGTCATTATTTGTTAAATGGCCGCGGTGTTATAGAACAGTGTTGCGTTGAACTGTGCTGTTGCACCGCTGCCAATGCACCATCACCAAACAATACGTTTTCTTTGAGCACGGTACAACCGGTGTATTGACATTGGTTAATCATTGCTCTTTGTATGAAAATTGATATCAGGAGCTGCTCTCTCATGATAGCCGTTTCGGATATTATTCCTCTTTAATGCTTCAGGAATGATGATTGCTTCGAAAAGCTGCTCTCTCGGGACAGCCGCGTCGATGGCTCTCTCTCCTCGCGACGTTTCACCTCACGTTGGAGGCATCCACTACGCCTGAGGATCCACTACGCCTGAGGATGCCTCCAACGTGTGAGGAGGCGAAACGTCGCGAGGAGAGGAGAGAGAGCCATCGACGCGGCTGTCCCGAGAGAGCAGCTTTTCGAAGCAATCATCATGCATCGAGCCGTGAAAACCTACATCGCTTCAGGAATGGTTTAAAACAAATAACAGAAGAATAATCTGGAAAAAAGTTTCCCTGCAAGATTTAAAAATGAAACCCTTCATTGATGACAATCGCTTGTTAAGCTCAGGAAACGTGTTGATTCGTTTGTAATGTATGCAACTCACATGCAAATGATGTACAGGAGAGCAGTGATATTACATTTTAACTTACGGACTGGCCACAACTCTGTCAACGAACGGGAACCAATGAGAAACATTTTATTTTTAATGGTAGAATATATAGTCGATTTTGTTTATTGGAATCTGGCCGCAGAATGTGACCACAAATTGTGAACATTGTCTCGGATGCACGAGGAAGGCGCGGCAGTGCTGAAGCTCTTAATGCCGCCATCGCCACCATAACCACCATCGCCACCGCCACACCTCGCCAACGCACTCTGTCCACCGCCAGACTCAGCAGATGCTGCACAGTGGACACGTGGTCTCCGAGCTGTACCCTGATAGCATCGCACCATCTGCTCGTAGACTCACACAGAGACTCAGACTTAGAGGCTCACAGACTCAGAACCACACAGGCTCACACACAGGCCTACAGACTCGCACAGAGACCTAGAGTCGCATAGAGACCAATATACTCGTGCACACACACACTAATTTGCACTGATATCCTGAGACCCACAGACATGTACAGGGTCATGGAGGGGGGGGGGGCAACAGAGGTCGCAAGGTGGAGGAATACCCAGGATGTGACGCCAGTACATAGCAGGGCACACTTTTGGAGAAATGTACTCAGCAGGCGAATTAACCTAGGCAGCAGCGTGTCTTTGGACGGTGGGAGGAAACAGGGGTACCAGGTGAAAACCCACGTGAGCACGGGGAGAACATAGAAACCCGACACGACGAGGCACCCAAGCGAGGAATCAAACCGCGTACATTCTTGGTAAGAGGCGACAGCGCTACTCACTGCACTGCCGCTCCACCAGATTATGTTCAGAGAAATGCAATCAGGTGGAGCTCGAACCCAGCCTCCAGCACCCTGCATCTCTGCACTGGCACTTAATGATCTCTAGCGACTGTGCCAAACGTGTGGTCATTGGCGGTGCGAGCGATTTCGCAGCCCGTTTAGATTTGTTTTCCAGTCGACGCTACCTTCCAGACCGAGCGCGACAGCCAAACAGCCGGCCCTCTGATTTTTCCCAGACTGCTCGACCGATAACGGTTCATCCTAATTTATGAAGCGAACAAATCCTGGTTTCCTGCCGCTTGGCGCGATCATTCGCGTGTCTTTTCGCCCTCGAGTGATGGAATTCTCCGTGCGCTGCTCAGTTACTTTGTCAGTGATGCAGAAACGCGGGTGTCTGTGATGGGATGCGGCGAATCGCTCCGCCCCGATTCCGTCTGTTAACCCTTTGCACCGTTTGGCCGGATCGAATTCTTTTGCTTCTGCCGCTAATGGCGAGGGAGCGGTGGAGCAGTTGTGCGCGCACTGCGTCGGGAACGCGGATTAACCGGGCCCGACTTGCGGCCGCGGCTAACGTTAGCCGTGAGTGGTGCCCGAACCGGTCCCAGCCCCTGGCCCAACTTCGCCAATCTCTGCTCTCCAGCAGTACAGTCTCACGATTTATACGGTGCAATAAAGCCTTCATGCAGCAGCGGATTCAAAAAGGGCTCCTCATCTTGTTTTTATTTATAAACTTTAGCGGGTGTAATGGTTTAAGTCATAAATGTGTTCCGTTTTCGGCTTTGCGGGAACCGGTCGTGTGTCTACTGTTTGGGTTACATGAACCCAAGAAATGCCACGTACGAATAGAGGCATGGTTTCCTGCACAGCCGATTCAACACGCACGTTGTGAGCTTAATAATTGATAACAATAATAATTCATGAATTTGTGCATTATTCCACCACACGTCATCCAAATATTTTCCATCTGCAATTGAAGGCACAATGGTGGACGACTAAGGCAAACAAAAGGTCGCCGTATATATCCTTTAACAAACTGTTTTGGCAAATATGGTTCACCAGTACCTGGAACAGGGTTTGGATGGCCAACACCACGCTTGGCTGCCCGTGTTTTCCCTGTGCTGATGAATACACACCGCATCAGGTAAACATTTATGGCCAAGTCAACTTGGGAGAGGCCCATTATAGAGTCGAATATTCGCCACCGTTATTGGTCACGAGCAGGACTCGAACTCGGGTGGCCCGATTTGTGGTGCAGTACGCTAACCGCTACACAGCATTACATAGAGTGCTGTTAGACACACACCCAAAGACATATCATTAACAGAAAGTAGGGTCAAGTGCCATTAGCGAACACATATGAAGGTTGACACAGCATGCGAAAAAGTGGGTGATCAGCATCACTCCCGGCCGCCTTTGTCTCCCTATTGTCCATGTTTACACACTGCACTAGGTACTCATTTGAGGCTGAGTCTACCTAGAGGAGGCCCAGGAGCAGTTTAATAAATCGTCACCAGTGTTGGCCGTGAGCAGGAATCGAACTCAGGTCACCAGGTTTGTAGCACAGCACGCTAACCGCTGCGCCACCGCTCCTGCTCTATACACACACAATATGCTGGGCTCATTATCTATTCATAAAACAACCGTTGATATTTTGGGAGGCTGTAGATTTGTAGCCCAACTAAAAGTTTGTTTGTGCTGAGAGATGCGATAAAGACAAATTGGTAAATTATATCAACGAGTGTAGTATCGTGGGAGTCATTTCTCATTTTATATTTTCTCTGCTGTTAGATGAAATGAGCAGATCTTCCCTCCAGCGAAGTCTGTGCCCCATTAGCTGGCATTCTCCTGGCCACTTGGTGATGTAAGGCGAGGAGGTTGCTATTGCAGAAGTAAAAAAAAAGGTTGTAAAACCTTATACCACCCTGAGATTTCATTGCCGTGGTTGATTAAATTGCTTCTACGTGTAGTAATTGCATCATTTGAGCGAGTTCATGATTTTAAACTGCTTGCTATGACTAATACATTTGTGGGCTGTAATAGAAATGTGAAATATTAAAGAAATATTTTTTTGTTGGGCATACAATATACATTCCACAAATTAGTGCTTCTATGATTACATGATTCCTTCACGTTATTTTATCCATTGCTCATAAAATATACAGGAATGCATTATAGCCCCTGGAATGTCACTTTGCAGATGTATTTTTTTTCTCTACTATAACTTGCTAGTTTAGCTCCATTTAGCAGTCGGGGAATGCGGAACAGCAGCTGAAACATTGTAATCATGTAGGTTTTCATGGCTCGATACATGATGATTGCTTCGAAAAGCTGCTCTCTCGGGACAGCCGCGTCGATCGCTCCCTCTCCCCTCCTCGCGACGTTTCGCCTCACGTTAGAGGCATCGAATAGCCTCTAAAAAGGCATCCTCTAATTATCGCAGGTTTCCTAAAATACTTCCTATTCACCTAGCAGGTAAAGTGTGAGTATGCCCATGCCTTCCAAGACATTTGACCACTCTAGAAAAGTAAATTGAATAGCCTCTAAAGGAGCATTTCTATAGTTCTTTCCAGTCGATGGGCTTCTGCTCGCAGTGGTGTGACCATGCGATTGGCAGGACTGTTACCTTGAATCTCGTAGGGCCCCAGGACTGGATGTGATGTCACTCACGTTGTTCTGAGCCAACAGCTGAACTCAAGTCTTTGGGTACAGAGTGCAGTTTACTGCCCGCTTGGGCAGCTGTTCCACCAGTAATTACATGTGTATTTTTAAATATATAATGTTCACGAATAGAGTGAAAACATTGCATTAACTTCCTCTGCTAGAATGTAATTGTGATTCTTGCTGCAGTTTTTCACAACCGCACAGATTTGAGTTTAAAATGTCAATATACACGCATGCATGAACATGCACAGAACGTACTTGGCTGTGTCGTTGGCGTGACTACTATAGCATACATTATTTTTCGAGCAATTCTCAACGATATATATTTTCCCCCTCTTCAGGACGAGGCAGAGAGAATCTCGGCTGGAGTTGGTCATACGGGACATCCAGGTGTTTGACTCGGAATTCAAACGCTTCGTCAGCTGGATAGACAAGATGGAGCAAGCTGCTGAACTTTTGGATCAGGAATCTTCCCAAGTGACACTCGGTTCTTTTGGCAAGTCCCGACAGGTGAGTACAGGTTGTGTGTGGTGTGTGTGTGTGCGCGTGTGTGTTTTTTTAAGGGAGCGGTGGCCCAGCGGTAAGCGTGCTGGGCTGCAAACCCAGCGTCCCGAGTTCGAATCTGGCTCACAGAGAACACCGGTGACGATTTTCTGAACCGGTCCTGGGCCTCCCCGAGGTTGACTCAGCCTCAAATGAGTAACTAGTGAAATGTGAGAATATTGCCACGAGGGCGACAAAGGCAGCCAGGCGTGGTGCTGGTCACCCGCCCCTCGGGTGGCCGTGTCGATCTTCATAGGTGTTCACTAACAGCACTTAACCATACAGTCTGTTAAGGCTATACGGGGGATCTTTGTCTTTGTTTTATTACGTACTTTTCGAGTCATCATTAATGCCAACGGTCACATTTACACGTTGTGACAGCAAGTGGAACGTTCCTAGTGCTAGATTTAAGATCATCAAAGGCATAATCTTGGGCAACGCGCATGCAATCGGCAGATGAAATGCGCTTTAATCTCGTGATCGTGGGCTTTGTGAGACGCGACGAAGTAATACTTTCGGCGGGATAAAAAGACCCCAATTTGATGAAAATCTTGTGAGGATCGATGTGAAATTCATGCCAGCGTGTAGACTTTCACGATGCTTTGAAACCATCCCGGCACAGTCCTGCGTGCGTGCGTACTCGCGTGTGCACGCACATATGCACTTGTTTGGCGCGTGTGTAGAATTTGAATGGATGGTCTTGGGGTTTTGACAACGGCGCATTTGTCAATAATTTGGAAATGGATGCTGTGCATGCACGCGTGCGCGTTACCTCTAAATGTCATCCAAATATTTAAACTGTGAAAAATGGAAGAGACAAGACAGTAAACATTATTTTAGATCTCAAGTCGGCTCTACCAGAACTGCATTTGATTAATTCCGTGCCAAGTCAGATTCAGTAGGTTACTCAACCCACTGACATATTAAGAGATTACGTTTGGCTGCATAATTGCAGCTGTTAGCTTAGGAGCCATTGAGTAATTGATTTGCAACAGTTGCACTGGTGATGTTTGCAAATTCTTTGCAGGCATTTTTAGAGTCTGCATCATTAAAGAATTCCATAACTTTGTGTTAGTGATTTAAATACAAACTATTGCCAGGTGGTACGGTGGCACAGTGAGTAGTATTGTCACCTCACAGTAAGAAGGGCCCAGGTTTGATTCCTGGCTCAGGTACCGTTCTGTTGAGTTTGAGGGACCCAGCCCGTGTTCGTGTGGGTTTTTGCCGAGTAGTCTGTTTTCCTCCCACAGGTCAAGGACATGCTGTCTAGGTTAATTGTCCTGACTAATATGCCCCCAGTACCGTGAGATGCTATGACTTGCTTACCTCTTGCTGCTGAACAACTGTCAATAAAATAGGATAAGAATTTAATACAATTATTAACCCATTTTTACCACACTCAAAAGTAGAAAATACATTTTTGAGCACAAAATCAATCTATTTCGGGATACAGACTAAAAGCGGGTGGCCAAACACTGACAATGTGACTTACGATTGACTGATAATACAGTGAGATTTACATTTTAATTATTTTAGTCATAAATACGTGCTTTTGTAATGTTTTGTTAAAGGAACAACTATCATTTTTCACGTAATATCAGTATTCTTTAAAGGTTTTAATTAATAATATAATAATATGTAATGATGAAAATACACCCAATAAACAATATTCAACAACCCTGGCGAAAAACCAAGTCGAAGACTAACTCCCTATGCTGGCCAACTCATTTCAGAATTTCCTTCCTTCCGAGTTTCTAAGTGCTCCCCCTCCTCTCCTTTATGACATCAGGCAACATAAAGGTGACACACTCATGTTTCACTCAGTCTCAGAACATCTGAGGATGCCTCCAACGTGCGAGGCGAAACGTTACGAAGGAGAAAGGGGGAGCGATCGAAACGGCTATCCTGAAAGTCAGCTTTGGAAAGCAATTCTCATGCGTCGAATTGCGACAACCTATATCCGTACAACTAGTTTGAGTTTTGCATATGCATTCTGAAAATAATGTCTTTCATTGAGATTTAACGGCGATGGACTGGCGTCCCGTCGTCGGGTGTATTCCTGCCTTACGCCCTGTGTTTCCGGGATAGGCTCCGGCTCACCGTGACCCTATATAGGATTAAGCGGTTTCAGATAATGGGATGAGATGAGAGAGATTTAGATTTAATTTAGTCAGTCGTTGGTGAATTAATAATATATCTAGATAAGCTGTTGTACAAATGTGCCAGCGTTCCTCTTATTTCAATTAGTTCATATCGCACGCCCGACTCTTCAGTGAAGTCTAAGATAACCTTGGATTTGTCCCCTGGCAAAATCTCTGTGAGATGACGAGTGCACAGCCTGGCCTCGGAGTAAGAGATCTGTCTATCTTTCACGCTCAAGAGCTCTAGCACAAATGAAATGGGGGACAAAACCCCAGCTTCAGCAGGGTCTCATCTTGATATTGCGTTGCCTTCGTGCATTTGGGGAGGTAGGGGATGAAAGAGCGACTCCAGGGTAAGAACATTGCGTTTGTGAGCGACCTTCGGTTGCCTACAGCTGATCAAGTTTTTTCCGAGACGTTTAAACCGCATGAATGTTTCTCCAGCCGCTGGCGTTAATGCTGGTTAGCGGTTGACCGAGACCAGATGGCATTGTTTATAGTTTAACCTCACTTCTATGGCTAAATATAAGAGCTCGCTTAATGTCCTTGCGTATTTTTTTAATGTTCTTT
The DNA here is from genome assembly GCA_036362905.1 of Mordacia mordax. Taxonomy (NCBI): domain Eukaryota; kingdom Metazoa; phylum Chordata; class Hyperoartia; order Petromyzontiformes; family Petromyzontidae; genus Mordacia; species Mordacia mordax. Next base: position 15,796,206 of record JAZEWT010000021.1, read on the forward strand.
CCTCGCTGTCAGTCGTTACTGCGACCCCTCTCGCTCTAGCCCAGTTTTTCACTCGATTCAAAGAGCAACAAAATGCTCTGTTGTGTCTGGCTGTGGAATGCATTCAACGACAGTTTACTTACGTAAACGTTTACTAAAGGCCGCACTGTAGCTGCTGTATTGAAATCACTTACATTTAACATTGTACGCATTTTTATATGAGCACGGAATCTTAACGTTGTCATTTTTATCATTTCAATCGTGCCCTGGCTTCAGCAGATGTCCTCCTGCATTGAATGTGATTACTTGTGAAATATATAAAGCTTACAATGATTTCCCTTTTTCATCACAAAGCGATAACTATTTTTTCTTTACATAATTTGCTGGTGTTCTTTGCACACAGTATATTCAAAACTCTTAACTGATAGCAACTGCACAGGCTTAATTGAAATGTTGCGCCGATCCCTGTTTTTAATTGGAAATGTTTTTAGGTATTTTGGTCGTGCATATTTATAGATTCATATCTTCTTCGTCACATGAATATATGATCGCAGAGGCCGTACCGTGCGCACAGGAGACAGTGTTTCTCACCAGTCCACATTTCTCCATTTAAATACACACATTCTTACCAACTAAATAATCATCTCAGTTGCCTTTGAGCAATAACATGCAGGAGCGCAATTACTTATTTGTAAGGTTGCCTGCCTTCCAGGCGAGCTGGTGGAGGCCTCGTCTCTCAAGGATGGAACGATTGTGGTTGTGCCAATGACAAAACAACACAGGGAACCCAAGCATGTGTGGTCCTTCTCAGCTGATGGGTCACGGTGTAAGAGGTGTTCAGGTGACGAGTTCGGCGTGGAGTTTCTTTGCACCTGGCTTACGATATCCGCTCGTTAACTCTCACCAGCTCTTGCCCTGCCACTGCGCGAACTCTGCTGTGATGAACTGCAGAAATTCGCCACGGCCGTCTCAAAATGACGTATGATAATGCCTCAAACTCCGAGCGGTGCTGTGAGCGCGTACACGGGACCTGTGAGCCACAGGGACAGCGTTACCTCTTTAAATCGGCGAGATATAAATGTTTTATGTTGCGGCTGCTTTGTTTGCGTGCATATAAATGCATCTACTCGTTTCGTGTGTGTTTTTCCGCAGTGAACATTTGCACATGTGCATACAGAATTTTTCAGCAACATGCACTGGCTCTTGAGTTTAATTTTCCCAGTTCTTTCCATGAATATTGCTATTATTGTACAGCCCTTTGTATGCATGTAGGTTTTCACAGCTCGGTGTGCGATGAGAATTTCTCTTTGGAGGAGAAACGGCCGCCGCTAGGAGCTCCCTTCCTCTCGCCTTTGTTAAAGAGCCGCTCTTCAGGGCAATTCTCCTACAACCCGATGTTAATGCACTGTTTAATTATGGCCTGCCCATGTTGTGTTGGTCATAGTGGGATTTTTAAATATATTTCATCATGCCGTGCAGCTTCGTGAAAGGCATGGGCATCGAACTTATGTCACCTCTTTCATGGCGTAGAGTGTATAGATATAGATAGATGTTTGTTATTACAGCAGAAATACCCAGTGAGCTTGCAAGCTCTGGTAGCGGGGTTCCTGCAACACAACACAGTTACGAACTGACCAACGTTATCTACTGTACCACCACTTCCCAATGTCATGAAATGTAGTGATTTATATCTACCGTGCAATTAAGTAACCACATTTTTCTTGTTGGAAATTTCTTAGAAACTAATTTCAAAGCATAACTAGGAAGGCACAGCACCAGTTGCATTTGAGAGTAGTGCCCAGGACCCACGCAGATACCGCTCAAGGCCAGTGATGCGCTTGTCGTCACCTGGAGTCCAACTTGAATCCCTGCAGGGTTCACAGTGTAGTGTGCTAACTAACCGTGCTGTGAGTTGGGTTATTTAATAATAATAATTGCATTTATAGAGCTCTTTTCACCCAAGGGTCACAAAGCGTTGCACATAGCTGCGGAGAGAACGGCATAATTGTGCAATCTTGCGTATTACTGTTTATATTTGTCATTATAGTTAGAGTTTCGTTTCTGCACAGATTTTTGCTGTGAGTTTATTTACTATTTTATTTTCATGCCTTGCTGTTACGTTGGTCATTTTGGGCGTCAGTGCCGGCACCGTTACGGCGGTGATTGCGAAGAAGCACCTGTGTGGCGGTGATTGTGAAGAAGCATTAGTGCTGGCACCGTTACGGCGGTGATCATGAATAAACACCAGTGCCGGCACCAGTACGGCGGTGATCATGAATTATCATCAGTACCGGCATCGTTACGGCGGTGATTGCGAAAAAGCATCAGTGCAGGCACCAGTACTGTGGTTATTGCAAAGAAGCATCAGTGTCGGCACCGTTACGGCGGTGATTGCTAAGAAGAATCAGTGCGGTACTGGTATGGCGGTGATTACGAAGCCCATACAGTGCCACTCTGCTGCTTGGCTCGTGCCAATTGGATTCTGTGGGCCCACATTTGGTGCTGTAATTGCTGTCTTCCGTGCGTATAACTCTAAACAAATGTGGCAGTGTTTGCGCTGGAGGCTCGGTTCTCTGAAACTCTCCAAGTTACATCCACACAATGGGTGAAGAAGGCGCAATTCTCTTTTTTTTTGAAGAACCATTTTTTTTCCTGTTTTGATGTATTAACATACTGCAGCTCGGGGCAACCCACAAAGATGAAGATCCCCCATGTAGCCTTAACAGAGTGTAGGGTCAAGTGCTGTTAGCAAACACCAATAAACGTCAGCAAGGCACGTGAGTGGGTGGCCAGCACCACATCCGGCCGCTTTAGTCTCATTATCAGCAGTGTTCACAAGCTGCACCGTGTTCTCATTTGCAGCTGAGTCGACCTAGCGAGCGCTTACGCACAGACACACGCACAGAGCGCAGGTGTCGGTGCGCGCTGGGAATCGCTCCGCTACGTATGGACGGTGCGCACGTTGACGCAGGGGGCGAGCGAGCGAGCGAGCGGTGGCGGGTGGTGTGGATCGGCCGCTATCAATGTCTCCGCATGGCAGCGCTTGCGCACGTGCAGCGCACGTTCTCACCGTGCGTGAAGGCATGAGGATGCGTTCGTAGCGTGAATTCCCTAATGGCAAAGACCGCATCAGTTCGCTGCCTGCCCACCGACTGTGCCTTTCATGATTTCAGCCCTGCTTCTTGGAAAAATGCTTGAAGAGAAATATATATAGACGGCTGCCTCTTTTTTGAAATAGATTAGAAAAACAAATAAGTTCGGCTATAAATAAATAACAAATGAAAATAAAACAGCCGCAAGGCGGTGCTTTACAGAGTTTGCAATGTTTTTGCTGATGTGGATTTACTGAAATGATAAATATTGATGTGGCCCATGCTGAACCTCGTGTGACTAGCACTTGCAATGTATGTGGTTGGGTTTTGCCGTTTTGCAACACAATGCCCAAGGAACGTCATGGTAAATTGTATCACTGTATTGGGATTTTACTTTCAGCTGCATATAAATGAGTCAATTTGTATTTAAGTTGGAAGTAACTTGAGCTATCCAGCATGTTTTAACAGTTCTCCAGCGGGGAGGGGTCAGCAAGTTACAACTACTCAGAGCATCGGAGGCAATTGAGTCAGGACATTTAACCTAGGCAGCATGTATTTGCACGGTGGGAGCAAAGCAGAGTACCCGACGAAAACCCATGCAGACACGTGGAGAGAACTGGCAAACTCCTCACAGAACGGTTACCGAGCTGGGAATTGAACCGAGGGTCTTATTGCTGTGAGGCAGCAGCGCTGCTCATTGTACCATTCAGAGAAGCAGCTGTGCTTCTATCCAAAATTGCTGTCTGCCTTCGCACCACCAGTGCAATGTCAGTGTTTGTTGTAAGACCTCGATTTAACAGAGCCTCTACTCAACACGCTGTGGAAGTGACAGCCGCTCCCCGCTAATTCTGAGAACAGCATTGGAAATAATGGATGTAATATATTTTACTTTACTGTTTTTATTGCTGCTAATAGATGCATGTATTACTCTTTAATAGTGCTCATAATTTATAGGTTGTTGTAACATCTGATCATTACTCTCATATAAGATCATCATGTCAGCAACCAGGTGGCGGCCAGTGGCGCAGTGAGTAGCGCTGCTGCCTCACACTAAGAAGGACCTGGGTTCGGTTCCCAGCCCGGGGGTGTCTTTATATGCAGCATTTGCGTGCTCTCCCCGTGTTCGTGTGAGTTTTCCACGGATACTCCGGTTTCCTTCCACCCTCCAAAGACATGCTGCTCTCTAGGTTAATTGGCTTTCGAAGTAAATTTCCTCAAAAAAGTACTGGCGTCAAATCCTGGGTATTGTCCAGCCTTACGCCCTGTGTCTGCCGGGATAGGCTTCAGCCCCCCGTGACCCTGTACAGGATTAAGTGAGCACTGATACTGAACAGATGTAAACAACCGGATTGAACGGATGTCCAGACACTTTTCCCTACTATTGGTCGTTAAAGCGAGGGTTTCCTCTGCATCCAGAATCTACTGCGGCCCGTTACTCCACATCATCTAGTGTGGCAGCAGCACTTGGAAGATTTTAGATGCTCAGGGTTAGACAGCACCATTTAAATAACCATGCATGTGCCTTGTGTCCAAGGAGAATCCCTTTATGTCCTCATCAACATTATGGGGCAGGGACGCTATTCTGGGAAAACTACTGCTTGTTTACGGTACATGGCCTCACGAATTCCCGGAGATCTTGATTTTTTTGGAAAGCGGTTGATTTATGTTAATAAATGCTCGTTCTCGCCTCACTGCCCACTTTAAAGAGTTTCCATTGCATTGTGAAGCCCTCTGGTTGTCAATTTAAAACTCAAAACTTATCAATTACTTTCTAATGCGGATGCGGGCAGCATTTTAGGGCTTTCTGAGATTATTATTTCCCACTTGTCTGTTGTTCAATACTTCTGGGCAGAAACTCTGAAAATATTAAAGCAGTTAATCAACAAAACCTATAAGCCTCTTGACGACATAGTGATTGCTTCTCCGTGCAATGACCTCAATGGCTTGAGTTCGATTAAGTACCACGAGTTACATGAGCAGAGAATAATATCCGAACTGCATCTGACACCCTTCCACTATTCTAACCCTTTCAAATCGACATTGACCTAGCCTGGTGAAGTATGGTCAAACAAACAAATCCTCATCTCGCAAAGTTGCCGAGCCCTTTATCTAGCAGCGAGTGGATTGACAGGCCTGTGCATGATAACTATACAATGTAAAAACATAATAGTAATTGCATTTCTAGAACGCTTTTCACCCGAGGGTCACAAAACATATTTAACCTTCAGTGTCAGTTGGCTGTACGTTTTGCAGACAATGATTTATATACAGTTTATTTGCTTAAATCTCCAGAGTTTGTTTTGTTTTGTTTCTATAAACCCAGGTCTCCGTTGGATTGCAGACTTCTGGCCTTAATGTTCTCTTATCTCTCCTAAACAGCTCGTCCCTTAATAATGCGATTGTAGTCTCCGAATGTAAGTGGCACGCACACAATACAAGTGACGAACACCCCAATGAGACCTATGGCACAAACGGTTTTTTAAACTGGCATGACGTTGAATCGAGGTCGGTTTTTAATATTACAATTATTATTTTGGGGTGAGTGGTCGCACAATGGATGGTGACACCGTGTCACGGTTAGAAAGGATCCCGTCTCACAGCAACAACGATCCAGGTTCGATTCTCGGCTCAGGACGCTTTCTGTGTGGAATTTGCGTGTTATCTCTGTGTCCGCATGGGTTTTCGCTGGGTACTCTAGTTTTTTTTTCCTCACAGCCCAATACGTTACGCCTAGCTTAATTGCCCTAACTAACTTACCCCCTGTGCCCTGAGATGTTGTAATTTGCTTACTCCTCCCTGCTGGACGACTGTTAAAACGCGCTATATAAGCTGAACGGTTCCAGCCAATTTGCATACGGACTGACTGGGCAGTGCAGCGCGCTGTGACGCCGGCGGCCTGGGTTCGATTTATCTGCCACGGACAGCACGAGTGGCGAGCAAGTTGAGAATCTGTGCCTCGGGGTGGCTCGTCTTCTTTTTCTGCTTTGCTCTGGGTCGACACGGTGTCCACGTTGACCTCGAGTGGGGTTTTCGGGGCTGTGGTCGCCGAGGTGACCGACTGCACGGTTTGCTCGGCCACGTGCAGACCCCGCGATCCTCCATCGTAGGGCACTGGGGGACGGGATTTAACCAACCGTCAATTAACGTGGGCGTGTTTTTGGGACGGTGGGAGGAAATCGGAGTACCTGACGAAAACCCACGCGGACACCGGGAGAATTCGCAAACTCCACACAGAAAGGCACCCGAGCCGGGGAACCGAACCCGGAACCTTCTTGCTGTGAGGCGATAGCGCTAACCACTGCGCAACCACCGCGCCGTGGGTTGGCTCAACCATCACTGAGTACTGGGTGTGATATGAACACGGGCGCTGGGGAGGCAATACCCAGCCACGACTCACATCGGTTCGGGGTGAGATGTGAATCGAGTTTGTAACTCTGACCGTAATACACCCTCGACTAGTGTGGGGAAGTATGATTAAACTGAAAGTGGAGGCAGGTTTCCATCCAGCAGTAGATTGACAAAGGGCTGCAAATTATGGTAGGGAAAACATTACACGGGTACATTGGCATTTCTATATATATAAATGTAATCATAAAAAATGAAAGCAAAGCGTGTGCAGTGATGAATTTTGACAAGAAGTTTGAATTAGGTTTTGAGTTAGTACTATTATATTTTTGTGACATTAACTAATTCCCACCATTAATCTATGAGCAGACAATACAGAGCTTTAAGCATTTCTATTCTACATCTCGAGTTAATTTAAGAATCTCATTAATAGTTTCTTGCATTATTCATTCAACTTGGTGATTGTATGTCACTCTGCCAGACTGTCTCAGTGTGAATTTCCACCACTGTCGGTCCGTTTGCAAGTCCCCTACAGAGTTGGCGAAACCGTGGATGACAGCCGTGTTAGAACAACTCCACATGGGAGATGTAGCCATCTCGAGCGTGATTGGGGAATTAAGAAGTCGCCCAAATCTGACTGCAGGCAAGGGAGCCACCTCTCACGTCATGTGCTTTTGGATCGTGTGGGTTACTGTGAATATGTGCTTGACTTTGAGAGTCTATGGGTTTATATGCAAGTCTCTGGATGTCCATGTGAGTCCGTGGGTCTCTCCGCATCTTAAGTAAGTGCGGCTCTTTATAAGTCTGAGTCTATAGGTCGCTGAGTGTGCTCTTTATGACCCGACGTGGGTCTATGGGTTTCTATGTGAGTGGGGATATCCATGTGAGTACTGTGTTTAAGTCTTGGGATCTGTGTAAGAGTCTATGGGTCTCTGTATGGGTCTATGGGTCCCTGTGAGCCTATGGATCTCCGTGAGTCTATGGGTCTCCGCGTGAGTCTCATCCGTAACTGGGGAAGTAAGGAGTCGGCCAATCGTGACGACAAGAAGTGCAAGTCATCAGTCAGATCACCAATCGTTGCCCAATACACGCTTTGGCAGGGAGAGCAGACTGGCCATCCCCAAATGCCATCCCATTCAATTCCAATCCCAACACATATAGTTATAACCTCGGTCTGTGGTTTTTCAAATGCCATATGAAAGCAATGGAATAAATAATGAGAAGTATGTATCCGAGAGTACTTTTTTGAATGCCACTGCTATAGTACACATAAGGGTCGAGCTTAAGTCGTATGATTTAGAGCCACATGGTTCAAATTAGCGCTAGTCATAAATGTAAACGTTGCAATTCGAAGCTGTCCAAACTTCCGGGCACAGCACAGAGCCGTACGCGGGCCGCTTCTACAGTGAATCTGGACCCACGTGTCACTCTCTCACCATAAATATGCCTCCTGGAACTCAAAATTAAATAAAGTGAATTATCTGATCTGAATGTGTAAAATAGGACGCGGTGATTAAGCCAATTGGCTTGGTCACTGTTTACACTCCGAAGGCACTTCTTAAAACATGGGCGAGTACAGCAATTGACGGGGGTGTGGTTTGGGTGTCAGTTTGTATTTAAGCTGAAAGGAATAGTATGTAATGCTTTTTAACAATTGTCCAGCGGGAAGAGGTAAGCAACTTACAACATCTCAGGATGCCGGGCGGAATTTAGTCAGCGTAGTTAACCCAAGAACTATGTTTTGTACTGTGGGAGGAAAACAGAGTACTTAGTGAAAAGCCACATTGACACAGGGAAAACGTGCAAACGCCACACATTCAAAAGATACGCGAGCCATGAATCGAACCCAAGTTCTTTTTCCTGTGAGGCAGCAGCACTACCCACCACGCCACCATGTGGCGAGGATTGCAATAGGAAATAAGAGGCTGTTTATTCCCCTGTTTCGTAATAAGTAGTTAATCGGCCGATAACACCTTAATATATAGAGGACCACATCGCGAGGACATTGTTGGCACTGGCTTACCATGATGCTCCTGCCTTTTACCCTTGTCCGCCGTTCCCCAAGCCTCTAAGTATCTCCATAAAAGTCTCTGCATGAAAGTGAGCAAGTTGGAATTCTTATTTTATATGTTCGGACAGTTCCACAATTTTAGACACTTTAGCGTTACTGCGGGTGAGCATTAGTGGAATCATTACTTTTCCTTTCACGCAGGTTTAGTCAGGCGATTAGAACTGTAATTCCGATAGATATAAGTTGCCATCATGGTTGATAATGGAGAAATGTGCAAAATACTGCTGCGTCGGACCTAATAAGATGAATTGAAATTTCCGAGCAAGTTCTGATAACTTGGAGGGGACTCAACACATACACAGTACCTCATACAAATATGAGTCACACACGACACATGCACACTGCGCCTGAGGATGCCTCTATCGTGTAAGGAGGCGAAACGTCGCAATTATAGGGAGCGAGGGAGCGATCGACGCGGCTGTCCCGAGAGAGCAGCTTTTCGAAGCAATCATCAGTTTTTTTATTCATTATTATTCACATTTTGTTCATCATTGCGCTGGTATTAAGATATTTTTCAATCTGCGTGTCTTGTTCTTCTTTCTGATGGCATTAGCTGCAAACCCAAGTTTCTTACTCTATATGTTGAGATTGGAATCCACTGGAGTACATCTGGGCCATTAGTGCTGTACCCTCGTTCTGTTACTCATAGACCTTTCTCACATCCCTCTTCTATCATATCTCCTCTAATTGCATCTTCCACTTATGTATTATTTCTATAATCGTAATAAATCTCCTCTATATATTTCTCATATCTGGCTTCTGACTGCGTGTCCCACCACTCATGTAAGCTCTTTTATGAATATATATTTCCCCCTTCAATCGATTAGTGAATTGCCTGTCCCTGACCCGTGGCTACCTTGCATGGCAGTCAATGCGGCCCTCACTACAAAACGTTTAGAAGCCACCCCGCTCTTCCAAACTAGGTGACTTGCCGCGCCGCAAATTATCGACTCTCTTTCATCGCTCATGCGAAGGAGCATCTGAGACGCGGTCACTCACCATCGGCACTCGAAACATGAAGGCAGCCCAGCGGCGGAAGCTGGCGGCGCGGTCGTAACGTGGCACTCGTTGTTGCCAGAGATGCCTCTGGGCGTGGAACTCTGACCACGACTCCCAGCTCACGGAACACGGACAAAGACAAGCAGAAACGAGTGGAATTTTCGCTCTTCCATCCCAGATAAAAGTGATTAAGGAGTCCTTTAATTATACATTGTTCTACATATGCACATTTCCAAAAAAACCCTAAAAAGTTACAATTTATAACGTGTGGGTTGTACAATTTGAGTATTCGTCAAATGTCATAAGGTATTCATTTGACGAGAGAACAACTCATATGTTTAGTAAACTGGTTATTTCTATGGATAAGGGTGTCTGATAAACTCTAATTTCTAAATAATTATTACAGAGGCGTAACGAGGAAGCCACAGAGAGGCGAGGGGAAGACAGCCATGCATTCCGCGGCGCCAACATTTGTCAAACACTGCGGATCCCGGCCGACAGGGGGCAAAAGGTGGGAGAATGCCCAGGATGTGACGCCAGTACATCGCAGGGCACACTTTTTGGGGGACTTTACTCAGCAGTTCAATTAACCTAGGCAGGAGCATAGGTTAGGCCTATAATTGCAATGTATACGAATGTGTCCATGTTATTTCTGAACTGATGCGTGCTCATGCACGCAGGCAGGGTGGCGCGCTGGTAACATCCCCGCCTCACTGAAGAAAGTCCTGCCCCAGGCAGTTCGATCCCTACCACAGGCGCCTTTCTGTGTGGCGTTTGTTTGGTGGATTTGCGCCAGTTGACAACCAAGACGATGCCCCCCCACCTC
>JAZEWT010000021.1:15808224-15821720 GCA_036362905.1 Mordacia mordax
GAAACTTGTGCATAAAAATCAACGGTTGAATCCTTTCTTGTAAAAGATTTTGTACCTTTTTATCTATGGCCTGGGCAGCTTCGTTAATTGCTACAATTGTGTCGACATCATTACTTCCTCTTCCCAAGGCTTTCATTCAGTTTTAAACAATCACGACGTTGAGTTATAGTCCCTTTGAAGTCTAATTAAAAATTACAGCTTGCCAACTTGGTATACGCTCACAGTGCTTGTCCAATTGTATACATGTTTCATATATACTTGTGAAAAGCCTTGTCAATTCGCTATTGGATGAGGAAGGCCCCTGTATGCAATTTCAGTGATGGTGGTTGTTAAACCATACATATTTCACCAATCTGGCCAACGCAAGTTGGTGAATCTCGAGGGTGAGAGATCCCTAGAACCGGTTTAGGTATCCGGAAGCAACACTTGGGTCTCTTTGGCCACAGTGCAGTGTGCTAACCACGATAACGCACACGAAACAAACAGAACCAAACTCCTCTAAAACGATTTTCTTAACTTTCGCTGTACAATGGCTTTCTTCACAAAAAATACCCTCGCAACAATGTGTATTGTAAAGTTATTATTTAATGCTTGAAAAGGGGGTTTGTACAGTTGAGCAATTTCTATGAATTGTATTTGTTTATTTCTTGCTCGTTATTTTCCATTATCATGCAAATCCAGAAACTCCAGCGGCAGCCAAGGTAAATGGCATTCGCGATGACGTCACCGCCACGTGTTTCTCTGCCACTGCAATCATGCGCGGGGTTGGCTCTGCCCTTGCACGCAGAGCTTAGGTGATGCGTAAAAGTGGAAGTGAATAATGGACGAGCAGCTTTCGGCTGGTCCCGCGGATAATTGACAGAAAGATTGCAAGGAAAGCTGCTGCGCAAACTTAATAAAATACCAATGGGGAGATGCGAATGTTTGCGATAATTATGTTGTAATTGTAGAATAGGATGTCAATTGAGAGCTCATGGACAAATCTAGATGTGATTTTTGTTGTTGTTGATGATGCGGCCAGATAAAAGGCCAACTCCCCCATACCTGCACGTGCTGCCATCAGAAACACTCGTCGTGATCGATCAAAGAGTGATTTATAGCGGTGAGCAGAAATGAAATCGGCGTTAAATAACTTGCAGCGGTTTGATACATTTCTCTGATTATACGCGAAGGTTAATAACTTAACCGGTACCGAGCTAGTGAACATCCTGTACTATACACATTACCATTTGTAAATATGTCGCTGAATTTAAAATCCCGCTCCATTATCACATTTTGTTAAACCCACAGCTTACTTTGATTTCATGCTAACGACTATTGTATGTAAACGGTTTGGTCATTGATGAGTTTGCAGAGGGGTAGGGATTGACCATACTTCACCATGCGGGTTAATGTGGGTTGATGAAAGGAAGTTGGTTTGTTTTGGATGTATGTACTGGTATAGATTTAATCTTTGCACAATTTTAATGCTGTCAAATTGTGGCGTTACCTTGTGATTTTATATATAATGTGCATTGGTTAGTTGGAAAGTTCGTTGTATCTAGAGCTTGCAAGCTCATTGGGTATATTCTGCTGTAATGTTATTTATAAGAAACATCTGCTTACAGTATACTACAGCAACTCAGAAAGTAGTGTAACTGTTTCCCTGTCTGCTATTATTCCACGGTCATAAAATCTGAAGCCTGTGTCTGCCAGGATAGCCTCTGTTTTCCCTGTGCAGGATGAAGCAGAGACTGATAATAATAATAATATTTGAATTTATAGAGCGCTTTTCACCCGAGGGTCACAAAGCGCTGCGCAGAGCTGCCGAAAGACTGGCATGTCAACAACAACGACATAAGAACGGAAAATCAGAAAAAATTACTTTTTTGGGTTTTTTTTTTACAAATCCGAGCTGTGGAGAAAACGGCATGTCAACAACAACATCAGGGCAGCTCAACTGAAAGCCAAATATTAGCAATAAATTATAGTACATAAGTTAAGCAAAAAAAAAATGAATGACTCAATCTGAAGCCGTGTGACAGCGTTGAGCTTGGCATATTTTTTTTTCTAATTTTGTCAGCGTCTCACCGGGGCACTCCTCTGATATTCATTAATGGCATTGGTGCACAAATCGTTTTCGTGAAAAGAGCCTTTCATAGTCCTTTTTAGTCCCCCACCGATATCAAGCCTTTTCCTTCGTATCGAGCGTGGGGCGGCGGGGGTTCCTGAGGTTAGAGAGGGGCTGCTGCTGACCAAGCGGAATTGGGGGTGGGCTTTGTGACAATGCCCGGGAGGGTGCTTGTAAATGAAAAAGATGAGTGACATAGTAGCGATGTGGGTTTTCCCAGCTCCCGTGTACGGTGATCGCTTCCAAAAGCTGCTCTTTTGGGATCGGTGCGACGGCGCTCTTTCTCGCTCGCGACGTTTCGCTTCTCACGTTGGAAGCATCCTCAGGCTGTCGTGACCGAGTATGTGTCACTGAGTGAACTCTGTGACTGTGTTGTGTTTTATATGTGTCTTTCATTGTCTTTATTTTAAAGACAATTTAACTGAGAGAGATAGGAGGAGCGTTCAATGCGGCTATTAATAAAGAAACAGCTTTTAGAAGCAGTCAGCATGTATCGAGCCGTGAAAACCTGCATCGGTACCCCTTGTTTAACAGTAACTTAAAATTGTATTCATACATTGTGAGATGAGGTGGCGCGGTGACACGGTGCCACAGTGAGTAGCGCTGTCGCCTCACAACAAGAAGGTCCCTGGTTCGATTCCCGGCTCGGGTGCTACTTTCTTTGTGGAGTTTTCGTGTCCTCCCTGTGTCTGCGTGGATTTTCGATGGGTACTCTGGTTTCCTCCCACCGTCCAAAGACACGCTACTGTCTCACTTGATTGTCCTGCTGAGTAAATTGACCCAAAAAGTATGCCCTGCGATGTCGTGGCGTCATATCCTGGGTATTATCCCGCCTTGCGCCCTCTGTCGGCCGGGATAGGCTCTGGCCTCCCATGACCCTGTACAGGGTTAAGCGGGTATTAATAATGAAAACATGGAAACCGTTGTAATGAGACGGTTTAACATTTACGGCTATCGACAAAGCTCCTGTGTCGAGTTATCGTGGTCCTGCCGAATCGTTCTGCGATGCGTTCAGGGGTTGTCACAGCTCTGCTGTTCGGCGCTGTTCAACTCTGTGAGAATTGCTGTCATATCAGGATAGCCGTGTCGAGTGTTCCTCCTGTTTCTTTCGCGACGTTTTGCATTCTACGGAGGTTTCTTCAGATGACGCCTGAAAATGCCTCCAGCCTTCGAGGAAGAATGTCGCCAAAGCAATTCTCATACACGGAGCTGTGAACATTATTATTATTATTTATCAGACGCCTTTGTCCAGGGTGACTTATACCATTATAGAGGAGGGAGGAAACCACAGATCGGCGAGGGAAAGGCAGCCATGCATTCAGCCGGTGCCAACATTTGCCAGACACTGCTTTCTATTACGATGTTATTGGCCAATTAATTAGTGAATATATTTTTTGATGTGGGAGGGAAATCGAAAACCCAGAGGAAACCCACACAGAACAGGGGAGAGAACACACAAACTCCACACAGAAAGGCACCCCAGGCAGCAATTGAACCGCCTCGGGCTGGAAATTCTTTCTACGAGGCGCAGATGTTACCACTGCGCCACCCTGAACATCTACATTAGTACGTTTCAGTGCTGCTCTAAAGAAGCGCTCAGCACGTGCAGATAAACGTTGGAACTTGGTGCCAAGGCAATACGCGGTGCGACGCGGGGACACAGCGGAGAGATGTAATCTCACGCAGCTTCATGTTCACAAACCTGTATCCATGTGCAGGCGCAGTGGCTGTTTTATCAGCTGTGTCTGGACCCCGTTGTGCGTGTGCTCGCACCCCAACCTTGATAATGGTCTTGAGAACCCGTGTGATGTGAACGTTATCGATGTAAAACACATCCCTGTGCTATGGATAAGGTGAATATGCTAATACTACTCTCCAGAGAAATGTTTCTGAATGTCGATTAGGGATGGTTTCAACGGGGACGGCAGTACAGTTGGAATTGATACGTTCGGTCCACGCACTGCTCACTCGCTCGGCCAATTGTGCGTCCGAATGAATAGACGAGGACACAGAAGTGGCCACCGCTCTGTAATCGGGCGTAAATTTGACCCACTGTGGAGTACATACACACAGCCTCGCTACACGCGTGTCAAACACATGATCACCCTTGACCTGAAATGAGACGGGCTGACCTAAAGCACGTGGAATTATCCATGCTTTAATAGTTCAGGTTGTGTTGCGTGCTATGAACTGTATGGCACCGTGTCTCTGTTTTCTGGGCATTATTTATTCCCTCCCTCCCAACGCCTTCTGAGCTTGTGTAATGAATTGTCGTCTTGGCACATGACCCTTTTGGGACTGGCAGGACTGCACTGTTGAAATGAAATGTTTAGTTAAAGCAAATCATTTCGAAAACCATTTTTAAATGATAGTGGTCATAAAAACACTCCACACATTTGTCAATAACGCCGCCCAAAAATGATCAATTATATCGCAAAAATGCGAGGTTTTGGGCAATGGGACTGTCATAGGAAATGCTTAATTTGACCGTTTTATTTCAGTCCTGTGTAAAAGGCCAGTCTTTTAAAACATCACCTGATGCACATCATGCTCTCGTCATGTCAGGGTATTTCTGCCTGTGTACCATTGCTGATACTGGTACAATTTTAATTTGTGAAACACAGTTTAGGTGTCAGCTTTAAATCAATGTGCAGTTGAACCAAGAGCATTATTTAACGGTAGACCCGTGTATTCACAGTCTTCCTCAGCCATTGATATACAGACGATAAAAGGAATTGTGACTTGTGCTTACAGAATTAGGAGAAACTATGGTGAACAGAGCTACCACTTGGATGGAAATCGAATTATATCTCGGAAAAGCTTATTTTATTGGCTCTGAAAAATTCGTCCGTCATCGTACACGAGCAGTGACAGAACACAACGAGATGCCTGCAAAGGAGGGCATGCATTAGGCAATGACTAAAGGGGAGATGGAGCGATGACACCAGGGCCCCGTATGGAAGCAAGCTGAACAAAGACGAAGTGGGTGACTTCTCGGTACCATGTGACATCTCTCCGTCAGTTTCTATTTCAGCTGATAGGAACCGTTAAGCTATGTAGCTCTTTTTAACAGTTGCCCAACAGGAATGGGTAAGCAAGTTACAATGCCTCAAGGCACCGGAGAAATTTACTCAGGACAATTAACGTAGGCAGCATGTTCTTCGACTGTGTGAGGAAACCGGAGTGACCGGAGAAAACCCAAGCGGACACGGGGAGAACATGCAAATTTCATACAGAAAGGCACTGAATCCAGGCATTGAACCCAAACCCTTCTTTCTGAGAGGCAACAGCGCTACTCACCGCGACGCCACCGTGCCGCCCACGGCGAACCTGTTGATGTGAGAAATATTTGTTTATTTTACTGTAAACATTTTGCCGCTATTTTGACAGCCCGTCTTTCACCCATTATCACCATCATATTTTTGGGACAGTTGTGGGAATCCTCATGTAATGTTGCAATGTTGAAAATTAAAGTCGATAGCTTTGCCTGGGGCAGGCAGGGGGAGAAGAGTTGTACTGCCCTCTGCAGCGCTCGAACACATTCCCTCCCTGCCGACTTCCCTCGTCCTTAGTGGAATGTGCTGACTCGGGCCCCAAGAAATATTCGCTGGCAATGAAAGGAAAGCACTCATGCATCTGCGCTGTCGTGGACAACCCCCAGATCGGACGGTCCGCTAGCATTGTCTCAGCACTTGTTCACTGCCATTTGCAAGCAATCTGAGCAGCAGGGGCAGAGGTAGTGAAGGCCGCACATGTTCAGAACGTTTGCAGTGCCACGATTGGAAGTGTTGCTGTTTTCGGTGCAATGTTTGGTTTTCGTATTAACGGAGCAGGAGCATTGCCCGACTGCAAAATAGACGTGCGGAGAGAGCGCATTAATTCCGAGCACATGCACGTTGGATGTAATTTGAATTCATTTGTTACCCTTTTGCCAAACTGGGCCCACATTTGCGTTCACTGTTGGGACATGAATGGGCAAAGTTGATGAATTTCGCTCGTGCGGATATAGTAAAAATAAACGAGCCAAGGGTATAAAATGAATAAATAAACGGAGTGGAAATTGCTGCTCGGAAAAGGGCACTAGTCTAATTCATACCAATCCTCAATGAGTCAAACATTCTTTGCCCGCACAGCTCACAGCAGAAAGACTTAAAAAAACACTGACTCCCAGCATTTTATGAAAGAATGGGCTTAACTAACAAAGCAGTCGGCCTGTCTCCTACAATATTAATCCATTGTAATGTGTGCAGTGATTATGAAAGATAATGTGCTGGCTTATCTGACGTCTCCCCGGAGCGGAGTGCAATTTTAATTCTGCAGAGACCGACATGCCACCGATCATCGGTGTCCTTTTGTTCATTTCCCGTTGTTGATGGCTTTTCTTCTGAGCGCGTCAGGCATTCTGCGGCACCTCTCTGTTGAAATGCAGGCCGTCTCATGAATATCAACAATTGGAGAACACAGAGGTGTATCAGAAAGGGAGAGCGAGAAAAATTACGAGCGCGTTACCGAGCGAGCCTTCCCCGTCAAGTCAGGGGACACCGCGGCGGTGGAGGTTTGTTTGTGCCTTGACCTTCAAAAAACCTTCGAGTGACCTACAGCGGCCGGCCATTCTCACACGATTGAGCCGGTTAATTAAATTAAGAAGACAGTAAAAGTGTAAAGCGCCAGGGAGGAATGTTTGCACGAGTTGTCTAGGAAACGAAAGTCTGATCGTTGATAGCAATCCGATTGATTTGGCAAGTTGGGCAAAATTCCATTTACGGGCTGACTTTATTAATTTGTGTTCATCCAGCCTGTGGATATGCCGTTGCTAATGCTCGTAAACACGCACTATTGCATTTGTGGTAGACGGCAACTATCCATCCCCTCCAGTGATTTAAAGTAAAACCATTTTATTGGAGTAGATTTTTCAATTCCTGATGCATAAGAGTTGATCTGAAAAGCAATTCTAGAACCATGTTATTTTAGCGGGTACAGCCCATCCACTGAACTCAGCCAGGTTTTATTTAAGCTGGAAGATACAGTTGAAATATGTAGCTATTTTTAACAGTTGTTCAGCTGGAGAGAGTAACCAAATTACAATATCTCAGGGCACCGTAGACAATTTAGTCAAGACAGTTAACCAAAGGGGTGCAGTGGCACAGTGAGTAGCGCTGTCGCCTCCCAACAAGAAGGGCACGGATTCGGTTCCTGGCTCGGGTACCTTTCTGTGTGGAGTTTGCGAGTTCTCTCCCCGTGTCCGCGTGGGTCTTGGGCGGGTACTCCGGTTTCCTCCCACCGTCCGAAGATACGCTGCTGCCTAGGTTAATTGGCCTGCTGACTAAATTGTCCCCAGTCCCCTGCAATGTGCTAGCGTCACATCCTCGGTCTAGCCTCGCCTTGCGTCCTCTGCCTACGGTATAGGCTCCGGACCCCCGAGACTCTGCACAGGGTTATTGATGATGAACATAATGACCCAGGGAGCATGTCTTTGGACTGTGGGAGGAAAATGGATCACGTGCTGAAAACCCACGCGGACACGGGCCAGAGAACATGAGAACGCCACACAGAAAGACGCCCGAGACTGGAATCCAACCCAAATGCATGTTGCTGTGTGGGGCGGCAGGGCTACTTACCGTGCCACCGCTCCGACCTCAATGGTTATTATGTAATGACATTATGCATAAGTTGAGAATTAAAATCAGCGGTCTCTTAAAACCTCGTACGTATGCAGTACGTGGCACGGCGGTTGCCTAACTATAGATTTTAATTTTTCTTCTTTACAAATGTGCTCTTCGCAGGAAACTAAACAATTAACCATTCGAGTAAAACGAGAGAGGCCGACTGATAGAGCAGCGTACAATGCGTGAATAGCGATAAGCCGCTTTTGTGGAAAGACTTGCAGCGCGAAAGGTCTCTCCCTTTATCTGCTGCCCGTCTGAGTCGCGGCACCATCATCCCATCCACCCCAGGCGCTCAATATCCCCGCTGTCCCGTTCAGCAGGGTCGGTTATAGTTGCTCGGGGCTCCGCGTGACTGTGACAGTTCCTTAAGCATCAGTGTTTCCGTGAAAACGGAGAACTCTACCCGCACACCCAGTTGTTTTGCACCGGGGATCTTTTGTGATCACGCTCGCAGGTGATCGTGTGTATGCACGGTAACTGCGAGAGATCCGTCTGTGAGTCCGTCCGTTTTTGTTTAAGCTTGAAGGAACAGTTGAGCTATGTCGCTCTTATTAATAGTTGCCCAGCAGGGAGGGGTAAGCAAGTTACAACTTGTTCTGCAAGGCCTTGAAATCCTCTGGCAAGGACTATTGATACTGCTCACTGCTGTCTTCTTGTATGATGGCTCGCTGTTGACCTGTGCCTACTCAGTGACGTTTATTCTTTGTTAATTTGTTAACAATTATTTTATTTGTTATTTAACGTCCTTTCATTTATTTATTTTACTCTGTTGTTGACATGACGTTCTTTCCACAGTTCTCTGCAGCCCTTTGTGACGCTTTGGTGAAAAGCCCTCTAGGAATGGAAATATTGTTAATATTATCTCAGGGCACTGGGGGGCATTTAGTGAAGACAATTAACCGAGGCAGCAGGTTTTTGGATTGCGGGAGGAAACCGCAGCACTCGGAGGAAATCAACATGGACATGGAGAGAGAATATGCAAACTCCACAGAGAAAGGTACCCGAACCAGGAATTGAACCCGGTGCCTTTTTACTGTGAGCTGACAGCGCTACTCACTGTGCCACCGTGCCACTCAGAGAAGGGCAAAATATCATAAGATGTTCTTCTGATATAGTTCCTCTTGAGATTTACTAATGAGTATACTGAAGTATGCCTCCAATGTGGGAGGCGAAACGTCAAAAAGCGGAAAGAAGATGCGCTCGAAACGGCTAACCCGAAAGAGCAGTTCGAGAGCAATTTTCAGCATGCATTTTATCAGGCAAATTCTGGAGCCGTTTTAACCTTGTGGGTCTCATCAGTAGATTCAGGCGTGTTACACGAATGTTTCCAGATGACGAGATGTTATTGGCAGCAGCACCACATAAAAATTACGGGGTTTTGTTCAATGTGAAAATCAATACCGTCTACAAGCTCATTATGGAAGAGATGTAGAGCGAACCGCCACAGTAGTTTGCTCACAGTGTAATAATTTTGTCACAAATTTGCTCGTGCCTATTGGCTGTCAGGAAGCCTTTGTGTGCGTGTGCACTTGTCCTACTAATTGAGCTGTGATTAATAATGTGGTTTGTTTTTTTTTGTGAACAGCGTCGCACACGGGGCCCATAACCATTAGATGTGTGTGTTTAATGATTTTATCAGCCCAATAGACTACAGTGGTGCCATCTGCTCATGACACTTGGACACGTGTCTGCAGTGATCGTCAGGGTGATCCTAACGATGTAAGTGAAATGTCCCCGAAAGGCTTTGAAGCTTTCGACATTGAACAGCCAGCCACGGGTGTATTGACGTCGCGCCGCAAATATTTTCTCCCACGGTTATGTAAGAAGCGTACGTGGTGCAAAGCACATTGTTCAATACCCGGAGACGGATGCCTGGCACAGGCGTGGTGCTAGTTGAGTATGTGCGTGTAAGTCACGCTGAACCGCTGATATCACCGATTTACCAATGTTTAGTTGAGATAGAGGTACAGCCATGCAGGGACTTTGCTCGTGTAAGTGCGCTGGTCAAAGGGTTTCCAAATAAACGGAGCTCCAGAGCTAACATTCTCCACTAGTTAGTCACGACCCATCAGTGGGCCGCAAGCTCCACCAAGTAGCCCTTGGCGACCAGACCTAAGTAGGTCGAGTGGACCCTGAGGTACCAAAAGTTGAGAACCACTTATCTCGAGAGCCCATCGACAAGGTGTTTTTGTTTACGCTTTCATGCTGGTCGTAGGATAGTTCATGGGACCCACGCTTTACCCCACCACGTGAATTGCCAATAGACTAACTAGTGTGAAAATTGCTCTTAAGATCTGCTGTTAAGGGATAGTCGTCGCGAGCATTTTCCTGCCATCTTCTCAAAGGATATGCAAGTTCTCCTTCGTAAAGGGAAGAAGAGGAATGATGGGTACTGCTATCCTGAAAGGGCAACTCTCAAGTGTAATTTTCATACATCGAGCTATTCAAAGATGCATCAGTAACTGGTCAACTTGTATGTAACGTTGGCCGGACTGAAGTGCTGGTGGTGGTGGCAGCGGGGCAGTGGACTGGATTTAATAAACTTGCCCCATCGTTTCATCTGCCACACCGGGAGATTGAACCAACCAACTGCAGATTGCACATCCACTGTGCAAACCATTCCATATTTGTCTTCATTTTTGAGGAGGAAGCCCTTCTGGGGAATATGTAGTTTTTTTTCCTTCTTCCTGGAACAAGTCATTCATTCAAAGTCCCAGTTTTATCCCAGTTACACACGGAGTCTTTGCTGTCTCTCTTATTCTATTGATCCCCACGATTAAACGTCCCGGTTTTTATGCCTCCAAGATGGAAACTCGGTCAGAGCGGCGATGTCAAAAAACAGGCAGCAGTGTGAGCCTGGGCAGTGTGAAGTTGAGCGAGTTGATCTATGATGGGCGCCAAGGTGTCCATGCAGAGGTAACCTCACGAACACAAAGTCCTGCAGAAGGAAGTTTGATTCCTGCTTTGGGCGTCTTTCTGCGTGGAATTTGTGTGTTCTCCCCTGTTCTGCATGGGTTGTCTCTGAGTTTTCCGGTTTCCTCCTCCAATTAGAAAAAAAACACACTCATAATTGGCCGATAACATAATATATAGAGGACACAGTGCCTGTCAAATGTTGGTGCCGGCTGAGTACATGACTGCCTTCCTCCTCCCCGCCTCGCTACGTCTCTGTATCCGAGTCTCGTCCATGTCCAGGCATGGTATCTGCGTGGCGCGTTACGCATTGTGTTATTATTGTTATTATGAGTCGACACCAACACGACCGAGCTGTCGCTGAGTACAAGCTCGATGTCACGGCTCGAGTAACCAGAGTCAGGCTCGGCCGGCTCACGGCATTTTGATCGGCGAAACCGCTTCCCTGCGCCAGATCCACGTGCAATGGAACATCGGAACTGGCGATCAACGGTTCAACAGTGAGGTTACATCTGCTAAGTGGGACCCGGTTACCGGACATTTGGTGAGACGCTCGAAATGCACGCGATTGCAACCTCTTGAATGCGTGCAGCTACATTCATCCACACGATGATGTTATCCATCAGTGAGGGGTTCATAACACAGTTCGAACCATTCCGTGCCGCTGAGTAATCGCGCGGTGCAGCTTGACATATCTCGTATATTTGTATAACACTGTTTTTTAAAATCAGGGATCATTTTACATTTTGTATAGCACAAGAATTAAACATAACAAATGTGTGGTACTGTTGCCACGGTTACTCGGCTGGCTGAATAAATTACCCCATATGCCCTGTAATGGACTGGCTTCGCATCATGGGTATACCCCTGTCTTGCACCCTTTGTCTGCTTATACCTCCCTGCTGGACAACTGATAAAAATACGTACATAGCTCAGCGACTTCTTCCACCTGACCTAAAAACTGACTGAGCGATTTATAATTGGAGCTCCGACCCCTGGCCACGATTAACACCTGTGGTAAACGATATCTGAACCAATCCTAGGCAGTGCTGCCCCGTGTCCCCTCCCCCATATCTCCTCTCTCCCACAACTCCCCCCTCACCTCTCCAAGATGTCCAAACACAGGTAAAATTCTATCTCTTCGTAGACAGAAAGTCCGACCTGATATGGTTCGACCTCCACCTCGGGCAGCTTTCTGCGTGAAGTCTGTGTGTTCTCTCCCTGTTCTGCGTGAGTTTCCTCTGGGTTCTCCGCTTTTCTCCTACAACTCCAAAACACTCATTAATGAATGGTCGATACCATAATAATTTACAGGAAGCCGTGTCTGGTGGGTTGGCGCCGGCTGACCGCCTGACCCCCCCCCCAACTCTGTGGTTTCCTTGCTGTGCCTCCATATCTGCGTCTCTCGTGCATGACCAGACGTGAAACTTGCGCGGCACGTTACAAATTGTTGATAATTGTGCCCTTCACAAATCCATGCTAGCCAGCGTAGTGCATACTGCGCTAGAGTCAAACAAGCATCATTGCTGGAAACGTGGTTGTAGGACTTTGTCCACCAGTGGATTTACAAAGGCGCTGTAAAATACGTGAAAGCGGAATCCGCAAATTCTATTCACCTAGTGAGAATGCCCGAAAGATAATTAGCGTAAATGAACTCTTGACCCACACGTGACAACCCAACAGATGTTAATCCTGTGTGGTCATCAACTACATCTAATTTACTTCACTGCTTGTATTGCAGCTGGGCAGGCATTATATATGAGATACCAAATGGTCCAAATTTGTAAAGGTCATTAAGGACGGTCTCTTGTCATTTTTTTTCCACCAAAATAAAAATGTTTAAGTGCACGTTGTTTTTTTGATTACCTGCAACATCTCCCATCACCGGCGTCACGGACTAAAGGGCAGATCATCCTTCACAACGCCTGCGTGTGGCATCTGTTTTTCTGTCTCTTTGCTCACCACCTCGGCCGAACGTGCCACGAAGGTCACGGCGCTGTCTCCTCACGTCAACACATCTCAGTTCGCTCGCCTCCTCTGGGCCCGGAAAAACTCTGAACTATTACGTAACACGCTCCACAAGCGCACGGAGACCCACTCTCACGTTCACTCGGCCCACATTTTCTTTCCAGTCACTCGCCCTCAAGCTCAGTTGGGGTCACGACCGTTTTTGTTTAAGTAACATTTTTCTATTTTTCATATCTCGCCCACGTTTTCACTTTAAATACCGTACATAAAATATGCGATGTTTGCATTTAATATTTGAGCAATCATTATCCCACGATAAATAGTTCATTGCATACTTGTATTTTGTCTGTTTAATATGTTTTGCTGTAATTGCCAAAGATTACAAAAACTCGTTTGGAAACCCGACCCGAAACCTCACTTTTAATTGTTGGTAATGATCACTAACGAGCGCGTTAAGATAATAATTGCATTTCTAGAGCGCTTTTCACCCGAGGGTCACAAAGCGCTGCGCTGCACAGACCTGCGGAGAGAACGGCACGTCAACAACAACGACATAAGAACGGCAAATCAGGCGGTGGCAGGCCGGCACACATCTGAGGCTGCGGCGCCACCTAATAAGCGCTGTCATCATTCCGTCTTCATGGCAAATCAAAGCGCTCTCCATAATAAAGTGGCCGTCACGATGGAGATGCGTGGATGTATTTGTATCAACGTAAAATAAGAATCGGGCGATGGCAAGAGCCTCATCTCATTATCTGAAACCGCTTAATCCTATATAGGGTCACGGTGAAGCCGGAGCCTATCCCGGAAACACAGGGCGTAAGGCAGGAATACACCCG
>JAZEWT010000021.1:15827669-15843343 GCA_036362905.1 Mordacia mordax
CCCAGACTTTCAATAAATGACTTGTTCGAGACAAACCTACTGATTTCCAACACAGCTGCTGTCTCAATGAGGGGCCATCCTGGAAATATGAGGAGCGATGGCAACGCTATGTGTCTTAGCTTTTTGTGCCGTGGTGGTCGACAGCATAGCGCTGTGCAACGTTCAGTGCTTTTCTTCTCAAAGGTAGTTATTTTTCTCTAGCTTGGCTCCTGTGCACTCTGATGGCTTCTGTTGGCTTAACAACCCGTAACAATGTTTGCCTTAACGATGCCCAGGCAAGAATAAGTGTCTATTACACGGTGGTCATTTCCAAAATTGCTTTCCCCATTCTCGCACCACGAACAAGATGCTCGCAGACCAAAGCAAACCATAATGCAGTCAAATACTTCCATAGCTGCACCATTAGATGTGTCCTTTAAATGAAGATTACAACTCAACAAACAAGCACCTCTCCCAGTGTGACACAAAGCGGTTGTGTGAAGGCGCTTCAGGTCACAAGCAATTTCGTGTCATTTTTGGACAGCTCCAGTAGGTGTTAAGGTCTGGTTGTGTTCTCTCTATACCTGAGGGTGGTAATGCACTGGTGATATCTGCGTGCCCCAGTTAAAAAGGTCCTAAAACACTCATTAATTAATTAGATGATAACCTTGCAATATTTAGTAAACAGAGCCTGCCAGGTTGGCGTCAGATGACTGCCGAGCTGACTCCCCCCTCTCTCTGGTTTCCAGGGGACTCCATGTCCGTGTCTCGTTCATGCCCGGCCGTGGAATATACGTGCGTTATAAATTGTTTTATTATTATTATTACAGAAGAAAATACCCAGTGAGCTTGCAAGCTCTAGATGCGGGATTCCTACGGTACGGGATTTATGATTTAGCCCATGTTTAGTAGGAATAAATACGTTGCGGGTGTTTTCAGGATTGCCGCAGTGACATTAGCCTGGTCATCATACTTTTATCATCAACGTGACATCATTAACTATAGCAGCATCATGGCATGACAAGAAGACTTTGTAAAAAATATCTCAGAGCAACATACTCCGTGTGTCATATATATAAAAAATTCATATTTCAGCTCAAAAAAACAACAAAGTAACGTTTATATATATATATAAAACACCACTAGTTAATACGCCAAGCAGCAATTTGTACTTACATAAAGTGTAGCAAAACCCAGGAGCTTCTTCGGCAACTGAAGATATTAGAGAGCTTCGTAGCACAACTGTGAACGCTTATACAAGCTCTCTTAGTTACTCTGGCTCCGACACAAGCGTTCTTTGTGCTACTGCTTACAATCCAAAAACAAAACAAACCCTGTGTGCACATTATCTCGCATCAGGGAGTTCATTGATATCTCAGCACCGGCACCTTGCGTGCGTGTCTGGTGGCATTATCAGTTGATGCCTCTCGGCGGTGGAGCCAGAATTCAGGGCGCATGGCTGCGCTGCGCTGTGCCGAGCGTGTAGGGGCCCGCAGACAAGCCAGCCGACATCTCGCTCACGATCCCTCGTCAATTTCCCTCCACCAGACCTCCGTGCCGGCTCTGGGAAAAAAGTCCCGTCCCCAGTTAATCACGTTTTAATTGCGGTAGCGTTTAAAGCCCACAGGTGAACTCCACCTGGATGATTGTAAATCCTCTCAGCCGGAAAGAAATCGATAATAATAATAATCTGCACTGGGACGACGGTAAACCCCTGGCACGGTTGAAGAAGGCCCTGATGGCGCTCGCTGAGGACTGGGAGAGGAAGCGCCCTGAGCTCCTCCTTCACGACGTGAGTTTTTGCCGAAGCGCTGTCGGTCTGCCTGTCGCGGCGGCAGGTAGCGTGATATCTCTTGCAAAGACAATCCAACACAGACTAGGCTTCAGGAGACTCGTGTGATGCTTATAGAGGCTTAATCTCTTGAAATCCAACCAAATTGATCTAAAGGATTATCCAAAATCCGAAAGTATATAATTGTACTAATAGATACGTGGTTACACGTGCTCTGAATTATTCTATAATCCATGTACTTGCATGATTTTCCTTTCAATTGTTTTACTTGTGGTATTGGCAGCACCAGATCTTGAGGATGTGCCTTGTGGAGCCTGAGTGAGTGCTTGTGACCCACGTCATCTCTTCTTGTTGTGTAAAAGGAAGACTGCGGTTTTAACAGTTGCCTCACTGGAATGAAATCCAGACTTCAGTGTCTTGAGTCATGTTCCCGGCGAGGCAGCTCAAAGTCTTAATTCGCCCCCTGTCCTGTTCACCTGATAGTATGAGCACTCCGCAAGAGGTTGAGGGCTAATTCTGGTGAAGTGTGGGACAAAGTGTGCATCCCAACTGAAACCTTCTAGCTCCAGAGTGTTCTAGATCTCCCCTACTGGTATATGTCTGCAGCAGGTACTGGGGAACGTGGCCTGCAGGGCTAACGCATGTAAATTTAGAAAAACGGGGCCCTCAATTTTAGCGCAAAGGCAGCTCCTTTACTCTTTCTATAAGGTTTGAAGTTGTAGCACTTCATTTCTAGTTCAAGGCAAGATTTATTGTGGCAAATTTGTCTTGGTTAATTTACATTCAGAGATTAATGCACTTACAACTCCAATAATGTGTTGGCTTTTTCAAGTTCTATGAGTGCTTCATAATTGTTGAGTGGGTGCGCAAGCAGTTTGGCATAATACTTTGCCATGGTTATTACGTGAGACCGTAAATTTGGACTGAGATAAAAGAACTCCTGTATTGAAATCGACGGACCACATAAATAGGGTGGTGGGTGTCCAAGTATTAGTACATATTGGCCCGATGGCACATGTTTCAGAGCATTGAACCAGCGCCACTTGAGTCACGGGTTTGAAATCAGGTTTCAGCCACTCGCGATTAAACCTGTATCTCAAGTGAAGAGAGTCCATGGTCTGAGTGTGGACGGCAGTGGTAACATCTGTCCCTCACAGAGGAAAGTTCTGCCCGAGGAAATTCGATTTCCACCTTGGCGTTGGTGATTTCTTCCCATGTTCTGCGTAGGTTTCCTCCATGTTTTCCAGTTTCCTCCTTCAACTAAAAAAAGACATTAATTAATTGGCGATAAAATCATAAAATACGTTATTGCTGCTGATTTGCTGTTATTATGTCCTTGTTGTGGCTGTGCAGCCACTCTCGGGTGAAAAGCGCTCTAGAAATGCAATAATTATTATGAATATATAGGAAGCATTGCCCAGTGGGTTGGCACGGGCTGACCATCTGGCTGACTCCTCTCTCTGCAGCTTCCTTCGCATCCGGGTCTTGTCCATAACCAAGCATGGAATTTACATGCAATATACATTGTATTATTATTTTAGATAACTGCTATAAAATCTTAGTTTTTAATATTATCTTGTTCAATATAGTTTTGCACCTTATTTATAAAATTTCCCAGCAAAAAAACTGAAACTTTTTAGCTTTTGATAAAAATTATTTAAAGTGCTGTCCATCAATAACTGAATTGGTCAATCAAAATGTTCACTCATGTATCACGTTTATATCAAGCAAATGCTCCTAATCTCAATGGTGACATGTGGAAATTGAAATCGCTATCACTTACAGAACGAGGAACTGACAATTCTTTTTTTTATCCCATTTCATGCAATAGCAAAAAATAATGAGAATCTGTCCAATACATAGTGAGTCACATCACCGCTCAAAATGGATTCACGTACATTACAGAGCCTTCATCTCGGACCTCCATACACCCTTACAATAAGGGGTAGGTGGCTGAGTGAGTGAGGTGTGCAGTTAATCACCCTACCAAAGGATTTGGTGCATTGTAACAATTCACTTGTGCTCGCTTTATTAAACTGTCTCTACTGCAACGAATAAAATGCACATTACCGTTAACATCACTTTAAGGACATAAATTAAGAAATATTTTAATTGCCAGTGGTATAATCAAGATCCTACTATCATGGAAAATTACTATTCATTTCTCGCACGCTGCTCCCTAACTCTAGAATTCTCTTCTATTGGAAATTCGGTCAGCTGAGTCCCTGGGCATCTTACCGTCTCAAGACTCACTTGTTCCGCAAGGCCTTGAAGTCCTCTGGCTAGGACTGTTGATGCTGCTCACTACTGTGTCGTTGGATGATGGCTGTTGACCTGTACATGCTCAGGAACACTTCTTACTTCCATTATTTGTTTTATAGGTTATTAAATTTGTTATTGGATGTCCTTTAATAATGTATGGTCATTATTCCACTTAATTTATCAATTATGATGTTTATTTGTTGATATGCCATTCTCTCCGCACATATATGCAGTGCTTTGTGAGCCTCGGGTAAAAGGCGCTTTATTATTATTAATTAAAAGTGCAAATATTATTAGAAATGTAAGCGGCCCAAGGCTCATCAGGCAAACTTAACGACGAATCAGAGGCGATCAAAGTATGGGGAGAAAAATCCAGAGCCCTTTTGATTGTCTGCTCTGTTGTTGTTGTTTTGAACAGCGTTGTCGTACTCTGCGACTTTTAATTCGTAGTCCTCTGAGCGTTGCGTCTGCCCGAGATTTGTCTCTGATTCCCATCTCGTCCGGGTGCAGAGTCCGGCGGCACGAAATGATCTTCTGCAACCCCACGGCAGGGAATCTCACCATGCATCATCGAGTTTTTTTTGTTGACTATGGATGGGGCAGAATGCAAAAGATTGATTGATATCCCTCCCAGGATGTCGAGATTAGTCAAAAGAATTTGCCATAAAAACATGCCTCTGCCAGCTGCAGGCTCTACATATCTAAGCACATCTGTGAAGTCTGTGTCATATTTCTTTATGATGATTGCTTTCCAAAGCTATGCTTTTAAGATAGCTGTGGTATGCGCTCCTCGCTCCTTCGCGACGTTTCACCTCCGTTGTACACCAGAGGATGCCCGACAACATGGGAGGCGAAACATTGCGAAGGAGAGAAGAGAAGCGGTCGACACGGCTATTCTGAAAGAACAGCTTTCGAAAGCAATCATGCATCGAGCCTTGAAAACCTTCATCGGTACAGATTTATGTTCGTTGACTTCAACATTTATGTTCACGCCAGCTTGTCAGTCAGGCGATTGGTATGCGCTCTGAATTCTCTCTGGCCCCATCCTCCATCTTCATACGTCGTTATTTCTAATCAGACAAACCAAATAAATTCACGGCGGCTGTGTTTCGTTGTCCATTCATAGTGTGTAAGTCAATTGCAAAGAGCAATTGAAGTAAATAATGTAGCAGCACAGGCTAGGGCTCCCGGCCATGCCAACCGTCGGGCAGAGCTGTGTTGCCGTCTGAGCGCCCGACAATGGAAGACGATACCAGGTGCCGGCGAGCATCGCCCGAGACTAATTAGCGCCTTCACAGCGCCGTGTCCTTATTTTAATTCCGTTAACGTAGCCCTTGAAAACTCCTGTCGCGGAGCGTGATTTTCGTCTGTAAACAAATATATAATTGTGCCGAGCACTCGTGGGGGACACACAAAACCAGAGACGCGCACTTTATTAGGCACGCTTGTAACGGTGAAACAAACTTTCTGATTATAATCCACTTGAACAAGTGTCTTGCTTGTGTACTCGCACACGCGTGTGCTCCCTCGGGTACACGCATGTGTTCTTTACGCTTCCTAAATGAAGAGGGGGAGCTGTGGGAGGGATGGGTAAGCTCATTGCTCAGTGAATCTGCCGACGGGAATTTGATCCCCAGTCGCGGCTAACTTGAGCAGTAAATATAAATTTTGTTGCTACACTAGAGTATTGGAAATTATCTCTTGTTAAAACATAGCACCGCCGTGATAGCCTTCAGTGATAACCCGTAAATATCAAACGAGCGAATGATTTGATTTGATGTCTGAACTGTTTGTCGTCTCCTTTGAAAACCTGCACTGACCAGTTTTGCAAAGTGTTCTCAAACAACCTGAGATTTGCGCAATGCAGATCTTCTTCCTGTCTTGCCAGGTCGTAGAGATGTCGGTGGATGGGCGACCAAACTTGTGTCCCATTGAGATCACCCCCTTTCAAACTCTGAACCTTCCCCGAGATATAATGATCTTTGAATCTTTGGACGTTTTAAAAACGCGTCTCAAAACGTATTTACTCACTTCCAGTTATTCAACACACACATATTTCAGCAAATGCATTGTAACACTTCTTAATTTAATTTCCTTATTTTTCCCAAGTCTTTAATGTCATGAGTTTTATTAATGCTGGTGTGTCTGCTACTGGAGCCTGTACTTTGTGTTGAGATCTTTAATGATAAACGCTATATAAATAGAATTACTATTATTACTATTCGTGACCAACAAGGCAGGCGGGGGGGGGCTCCATCATCAAGCAGTTGTTTGACAAAGTGGTGCAATGCAGTAATTGTTTACATTATTAACAATAACTTATAATTGGTGTGCGCGCTCCTACATCAATTGCAAACCCGGTTGGTTCTCCCATAACATTCAAGCAATAGCGATAAGAAAACGTACTCTTGTGGGTTTCCACTGCTTGATGTATGGGAATTTTCTCCATAGCTGCTCTTTCAGGATGGCCGTGTCGAGTGTTCCTTGTCTCTTCTTCGGGACGTTTCACCTCCCACGTTAATTCATTACTTATTAATTGCACTTCAAGAGTGCTTTTGACCCAAGATCACAAAGTTGAAGGCAAGAAAGCCTCGTGAGCATTCGACGTGGGAGGCGGAACGTAACGAGGCAGAGAGAAGGATTACCCGACATTGCTGTCCCTGAAAGCGGCCGGGTGGCCCCAGTGAGAACATCTGCCCCTAACAAAAAGAATCTCCAGCCCGAGGCGGTTCAATTCCTGTCCAGGGTGCCTTTCTGTGTCGAGTTTGTGTGTTCTCCCCATGCTCTGCGTGGGTTTCCTCTGGGATCTACTGTTTCCTCCCCACAACAAAAAAATATATTCTCATGAATTAATTGGCCAACAACATAATATGGAGACCGCGTGCGGTAGATGTTGGTGCTGGCTGACTGCATGACTGCCTTCCCCCCACCTCTGTGGTTTTCTCGCTACGTCTCTAATGATGTAAGCCCCCCCCCCCCGAGATCAGGGCGTATGCTAAAATAATGATTAATAATAATAGGAGAACGTCACTTGTACATCTCATCAGCAAGCTCAACCGCACTAAGGATTCATTTGGCGGCACTTTTCAGGGCTGGGAGGCATGGTGACCCAGTGGTTAGCGCTGTCGCCTCACAGCAAGAAGTCCCGGGTTCGAGTCTCGGCTCGGGTGCTGTCTGTGTTGGAGTTTGCATGTTCTCTCCCCGTGTCCGCGTGGGTTTTCCCCGGGCACTCCGGTTTCCTCCCACGGTCCAAAAAACATGCTGCTGCATAGGTTAATTGGTTTGGAGACTAAATTGCCCGCAGTGCCCGGTGATGGACGAGCAGTCCCATCGTGGGTATATCCCTGCCTTCCGCCCTGTGTCTGCCGGGATAGCCTCCGGCTCACCGCGACCCTGTACAGGACTATGTGGTTTCTGACAATGAGATGAGACATTTCAGGGCTGCATTGTGCCAGCTCACACCCAGTCCCCGAGCCCACGAACACCCCACCCCAGCGCTGGAGAGCACAATTTAATTTCTATCGTGGCCCCGCATGCGACAATGTAACTCACCACCAACCGCTGGGGAGGCAAAATGATAAGCGACCACCACCACCGCCCCGCACACCACATTATGATGAACTGCCTTGGCAGTGCAATCATTGCCCTCATCTGCCTATGCTGGAGGGAGCGCTCTCTGCCGTGAGTCATTGCAGGTGTTGGTGATTATGGGAGCAGAATGTCGCTCATGCCTGTGCCGCTGCTGCCCCTGCAGCTTGTACCCTTGAAGTTGTGAATAAACCATTAGCACTGCCAGCAAAGCCTCCCCCAATCCTCCTCGCCCATGTCGCTGATCGGAGCAGCGCTCGGCATAATGATAATAATAATTGCACTTGCAAAGCGCTCTTCACCCGGGGGTCAAAAGCACTGCACAGAGTTGTGGAGAGAACGGCATATCAGCAACAACAACATATGAGCATAAAATCAAGTACAATAACTCTATTGTTTTGTTGTTGTTTGTATAAATCTACGCTGTGGAGAGAACGGCAAGTCAGCAACAACAACATGAGTGGAGTAAGCCCAGATGCTGACGGGCCTCAAGCAGCTCGTGACAATGTAGAGTTTTATCAAATGTTAGTGCAAATTCAAATATATGATTAACATAATACCCATACTCTCGCAAGTTGGGCACAGCTTTAGGGAAAATTTGTAGGAACAAAATGTCAGCATTGTTCAAGATGTGTCTAAAGCTCAGCTCTGGCCAATACATTTCTGAAATATGGCTTGAAGCATATTAAGGGGAATAAAAAATATAGATTTTCCTTTTTTTATCTAAATTAAATCAGGGTTTGAGTTGCTAACACCTTTGTTTTTACTTAGATCTCATGTGAAACACTCCCAACATTAAACAAAATATCTATTGCATCTCCATCTTATCTTCTTGTCTCATACCACGACACCTCTAATTTCTCTACGTAGCAATGATAACTTGTAAGGCCCCGCCGCACAGTATTCTGCGCCCTCGTGAAGGGACGACTCAGAGTTGTGAGGAGGAACCACAGTCAAGTGAAAGAGCAGCCACACGTTGAGCTGAGCCGGCAACAACATTGCCCAAGCTCTGTTGTCCTCTATTTGCTCTCTCGATCTCTTCTGTCAGGCGGCACGGTGGCCCAGTGGGTAGCGCTGTCGTCTCACTGCAAGAAGGTTCCCGGGTTCGAATCTCGGCTCGGGTGCTGCTTTCTGTGTGGAGTTTGCATGTTCTCTCCCCGTGTCAACATGGGTTTTCGCAGGGCACTCCGGTTTCCTCCCACAGTCCAAAACATGCTGCTGCATAGGTTAATTGGCTTGCAGACTAAATTGCCCGCAGTGCCCGGGATGGACTGGCGTCCCATCGTGGGTGTATCCCTGCCTTGCGCCCCGTGTCTGCCGGGATAGGCTCCAGCTCACCGCGACCCTGTACAGGACTAAGCGATTTCTGACAATGAGATGAGATCTCCTCTGTCAAGCCAGGGGAGCGGTCGTGTAGAGGTTACCGCGCTACACTATGAACCGCTGCCACCCGAATTCGATTCCCGCTTGCGGCCAATGCCAGGGAGGATTATTTGAACATGTTCTGGACCTCCCCTAGGTCGACACAGCCGCAAATGAGTACCTGGGTGCAGTGTGTAAAAATATCGCCACTAGGAAGACAAATACGGCCGGGCGTGATGCGAGCTACCCACCCCTTCCCTTTATGTATTGTGCTGGCCTGAATAGGTGCTCGCGAACATCGCTTCACCATACAATCTCTTAAGGCTATGCACACAACACACTGCAGGACATGATAGCGCTTGTTAAGTTTTAACTGCTGCAAGGAGCGGCGGGGGGGGGGAGGTGTAGGTCAAAGTGTTCCTGAAAATTAGAATTATTTTTAAAAGGTTACACTGACACCTGCCACGTTCACTCTATCCTAAGCCTCTCGCCGTTGCGTACTGATGGTGAAATAAATTACGGTGTTTGACATTGATTGTGGTTGACAGCGTTTTGGGAAAGAATAAAATATAATGTACGCAAATGTGGCGTAGCTTTAATACAACACGGGCATTGTGGACTCGCACATTTTTTTCAATTTATGAATAATTTATGTTTGTGCTTCGTTAATAATATGATAGTATTTGCATTCCACGAACTCAAGTGTTACTTTAATTCGAAGGCTTTCGTGACCCATATTATCAATGAGTGTGTGTTGTCACTGCATCAGTCACATCTGCATGAGCGTTAAAGTAAAGACAAGCTACAGCACAACTGTGGCCATGCAAGCCAAACTGTGGATCATATAGTAAACCCGGAGACTCAGGTACGCAACAATACATAGACACATAGAGATTCATATAAAATATAAACGTCTCATGCAAGCTCCTGCCCGAGGCGGTTCGGAATATGTGTATTCTCTCCCTGTTCTGCATGGGTTTCCTCTGGGTTCACCGGTTTCGTCCCAAAACTCAAAAAAACACTCATTAATTGATCGATAACCGTCAAAATGCACAGGGACGCAGTGCCTGGCGGGTTGGCACCAGCTGTCAGCGTGGCTGCATCTCCACCCCCAACTCGGTTTCCTGCAGCACTTCGGGGCCTCTGGGTGAAAGGTGCCGATGTATAAACATGATAAATTATTAAATAATGATCATTACTTGCTGCGTCACCGTGCTGACTTCCTTCAACAGGGGAACAGCAAAGCCACTAACACTTTCTCGTGGAGTCCTCTCGTCTTGGCCAGCAGACCACCACATTGGCATTCAGCTCCTGAAGCTTATTGCGATCGTACTCGAGAGAAGATTAGAATTTAAATCGTTCAGCTGCTCTGTGCTCCCTGGTTGCGCGGTGAGTGGCGCTGCTGCCTCACAGCAAGAAGGCCACGGGTTCGGCTCCTGGTACGGGTGCTCGCTTTCTGTGCGTGTTCTCCTCGTGCCCGTGTGGGGATTTTCGCCAGGTACTCCGGTTTCCTCCCACAGTTTGCGTACCTCTCCCCGCTGGACAACTGTTAAAAAGAGCTAGTCATCCGCGTCGTACGCTCCGATCCTGGACAGGCCCTTATTCCGCATGGTGCGCACGCATTGAAATCCCCTCGGAGGTCGATGAAGACTTTTAAATCCTGGATGAAGACCCCAAAGACTAAGATCCCCCTGTACAGCCTCAACAGACCGAAGGGTGAAGTGCCGTTAGCAAGCACCTAATGAAGATCGACACAGCACACAATGGGGTCGTAGCCAGCACAACGCCCGGCCGCCTTTGTCTCCCTATTGACAATGTTTACACTAGATTGTCATTTGAGGCTGAATCGACCTAGTGGAGGTCCAAGGACCGGCTCAGAAAATCGTCACTAGTGTTGGCCGTCAGTGGGGATCGAACTGGGGTCGCCAGGTTTACAGCTCCGTGCACGAACCACTGAGCTGCCTTCCGCTGAAGACCCCACCACCTGTTTGTTTGAGAAGCCCTCTCTCACAATGTCTTCTGTCTCGTCTCTTGAGCCTTTTCTCTCGCTATCGTTACCGCCCCACTCCTCCATATGCGTGGTGCTCTGAGATCCATCGTTCAGGGACCAGTAAACCATTTGATAATGCTGGCATTATCTCGACTGTAGAGATAACGTGTACAGTATCCGTGTCTCTGTAGTCGTGTCTCGTCTCCGACCACGCATGAAATTTGTACGCAATACAAAAGTGTGTTTTTATTATTCTTACTATATTATCATGATAACGTGATTATTATTATTATCCGCTGACCTGAGCCTTCCCTCCGTTGACCGCCAAGGTAACATAATCGGACGGAGCTCAAACTGAGAAGACAGTAAGATAATTTCACAGATGAACCATCCATACGGACCCCATAAAATCAGTGCTGCTATGGGGAAGTCAACAGCAGTTCTTCTTTAGGGGGTAGCCTCATCACGGCCATAGGAATGTGGAATTTCCACCACCGAGCACAAGGCTGTAAACGGGAGATAAGCACAGCCTGGTACAGACCACTTTGAATTTTTCGTTCTCTCAACAGCTCAGTCTGGCGCACTGCGAGGGCATTATTACGGGAAAGACAAAGGCAGTTCCACGTGTAGCCACCGCCCGACATATCTCACGGTCCCGTGCCAGTAATAATAGATACCCAACTGACGTGACGGGCATCGTAATAGCGGATGCTTCATGTTAACCTCTGATGCTCCGAGTGAGGAGGGATTCTGTCGTGTTTGTGTGCTTGAACGTAAATGTATGTTCTCCATCATTTAATGAAATTGGGTAAACTTCAGACATTTATGTATTGCCTCATCTCTTGGCAGGAACACATTTCTTTAAATAGCTGCGACTCTAGCCTGTGCACTTGTGTGTGAGCGCGTGTGTGGTCTTTTCTGTCTTGCGTGCACGCGCGATTTTCATTACATTCTGGACGCACACGAGTCTGTGTACGTGACGCGGTGCCTGTTGGGCCGACTTACGTCACCGTGCCGGTTTTGACAGTCAAGTGAAGTGAGCTTATTTCTGCAATTAAAATTTGAAGCTTTGCGTATTAGTTTTAAATCTTTCCATTCTTGCCTGCTGTTTGTTAAGTAGAGAACGAAATGCACAAAAATAAATCACACTCTCCTTGTGATCAAAACCACTGATTTTGCTGAAGCTGTTTGAAGCCTAAGAACATATATGTGTCTCTAAATTGTGAACATCATGATCGTCAATCATGATCGTCAGCCATTACAT
Source organism: Mordacia mordax (assembly GCA_036362905.1). NCBI lineage: Eukaryota > Metazoa > Chordata > Hyperoartia > Petromyzontiformes > Petromyzontidae > Mordacia > Mordacia mordax. The sequence goes on from JAZEWT010000021.1 coordinate 15,839,907, forward strand.
TAATTAATCTACTCTGATGTTGTTTTTATTGTTCTTATGCCGTTCTCTCCACAGCTGTGTGCAGCGTTTTGTGACTAGGGTGAAAAGCACTATAGAAGTGCAAATATTAGTTCTGTTCACTGCTAGATGAGAGCCTCCCAACATCGCATCTCTGAAGGACCAACAATGCCACAATACATTTGACTCTTGCTCATGAACGGATCACGTTAGTCCCTGTCTCAAATGGATTGATTGCTTTTTCTCTCGCCTTCGACTGTCATTCCATCACCAGTCTCATCCATCAGTCATCGTCCTTAACAATGTACCCGCCGAGGCCAATTTAGTTTCCGAGCCAAAATCCCCATCGAAATTTGTTAAATAAGGAGGTAACCCGATACATGATTAAAAGTGTATAGTAAACCTGAAATTGGTTATCAAAAGCATCGTTCTGTTTTAACTGAAGAATGCAGATGTCAGTCGGTGCATATTACCCGCTGGGCCAATGATCAGTAGGTCGCATGCTGACAAACAATTGGCTAGAACCTGAAAAAGTATTGCCTGGTATTGCACTGCAAGAAAAAAACAACGAGCGCACGGATGAGGGGATGTGTGGGGAGGAGACACGAGCTGTGCTGTTCTGTGAGCTTCCAACTCGTGCCACTAGACATGGGATTCTGCCATTTTGTTCTGTTCCTTCCCTTCCCCAGATGCCCCGATGCAGCTGCGGTTTCAGCGCTGTCATGTCGCCTCGCTGCGGCCCTCTCTTCGGCTCTCTCCCTCTGCGTCTCTTCCCTTCTCTCGATCTCCGCCGCGAAGTGAAATTGGTCCATCGGCCTGTCATCTGTTTTGATGACGCATCCTGCGCCGTTACACTGTAATTCTGCTGCTTTCGCAAGGGCATCAGAAACCGTGTTCTCTACCTTATTTCTTCATTCATGAACGCGTCCGTTTGACTTACCGCTAAATGAAAGTAGGGGTTAGTTGGACACAGCCCAATGCCTGTGGCTTTGTGCGCTACTTCCTACGAGTAAGTTTGAGACCAGCGGAAGCTTGATTGTATTTTTGGCAGGTAGGAAACATTAACATGATTAGTAAAAATCAAACACACGTTGGGGCTATCACAAATATATTTGTAGTGAGGAATATATATTATTGAGCTGACTGAATGAGAGAGTACTAGGATTCTGTGGCAGACAATGCAGTCGTTGTTTGCTGCAGACCCAATTAACTGCCTGGGTTGAATATTTTTGGAGCTGTGTCCAGGCTGGCGGTGTGGTGGCTTGGATGTCACGCTAAGGTGGCTCAGCAGTAACACCAACACCTCACAGATTGAAGGTCCAGCCTGAGGCAGTTCGATGCCCGCCTCAGGTACATTACTGTGCGGAGTTTCTGTGTTCTCCCCCGTTTTTTTCCCACAACTAAAACAAACACATTACTTAATTAGCCGATGTTTGGTGGGTTGACACTGGCTGACCACGTGGCTACCCCCTCCCACCTCTCTGTGGTAAAGGCGCTGTAAATGTGTAATAAGTCATTATTATTAAGAAATTAATGTAACATTATTAACGTGGGCAGTGCAGTGCACAAGAAGGACTGCTGAATTGCAACAATGTACCAGCAACGTAGGCTAACATTTTATTTAAAGCAAAACACACATCAGCCGTGACCTATCCACTGTTGCATGAAGGCCTCCCCCGCAAGCCGCTGCGATCTCGCATGGCCTTGCGATGCAGCCATCCATCTGGCTCCTGCACACGGGGCGATTTCATCGCTTCGCCTACAAAGCTGGCCACCTCTGGGGCGTTTTGCTGACTTGGGGTGGCAGCCATTCTGTCATTTGTCTTCGACGGCATCTGGTCTGGCGGTGTCTTCCTCCCCCAGGGTGCATTACTCTTCGGGAATCGAATCGGACGTGGCACCATCTTGCTGTGAGGTGGCAGCGGTTCTCACGACGCCACCCTGCCGCCCGATATTGATCTTCCTTAATTAATCAATATGACGGCTCTGGTTTGTGGGTGTTTTCTAATCCACGTGCTCGTCCTACTGTACCCCCGTTCACGCACCACGCTTCTTTGCACACTTCTCAGCACTTGGCCCAACTTCTTTGTAAAGAAATAAAATAACAGACGAGGAATGCACGACACTGTTGCATCCGAAAGAGCAGCCCTTAAGAGCAATTCTCGCACATCGAGCCATTAAAACCTACGCCCGTAGAGTGACGAACTAAATAAATCCTCTAGCCATGACGTGACATCTCTAATACAAGTCAATGGAATTTCGGTTGTGTTTCGGCAGAGAGAGAGAGGAAAAGCAGAGCGCTCATATAATTACCGCCTAGCTTATCACCACACTGTCATTGCCATTCTGGTTTAAGGATACAGGGTCAAGTGAAACAGTGTCAACTGCATGCAGCCCTGCACCTCCCATCAACCCATTGACTGGAAGTCAAGGAACGTTATACAAACACAATGAGGCAGATTGTAGCATGCATCCCGTTGTTTCTGAAATCCTATTCACTTATCACCTCGAGCCCATCGTGAGAAATTATGTTGGCTGTTATTTTCCATCGGCGTTATGCTTCAGCCATTGCCAGCGTAATGCGTAAATCTTTCCTATATATGTACTTCCCTTCCCCGCAGTATTCCTTAATGAGTTTTAATAATGATTTTATTTTTATTTGATGTCCGTCATTTATTTGTGGTCATTATTCTACTTAAGTGATCTACTCTGATGTTGTTATTGACATGCCGTTCTCTCCACAGCTCTGTGCATCGTTGTATTACCCTTGGGTGATAGGCGCTTTAGTAATGCGAATTATTATTATTATTATACTATTATTATACCCCGTCAGTCAGTTTTTATTTAGGCTGGGAGGAACAATTGACCTATGCAGCTCTTAACGGTCGTCTTGCGGAGGGGGTAAGCAGACAAAGGGCACAAGGTAGAGCTATACCCGCAAGGGACGCCAATCCCCCTCACAGGTCACCGGGGAAAATGTACTCTCTGGGCACTTAACCTCGGTAACAGCAGCTGGTCTTTGAATGTAACCCTCCTGTGTGTGAGTGTTTCTGAACACAGTCCGTGCCGTTGCCTCGCCTCGGAGTAGTCACTTAACGTTGAAATCACCCGCTCTCCTCCTGGGGAAGAGGTCTGGGCCGTGTGGTGGTGGGGCGGGCGGTGGAGATGGAAGGCGGGGGAGTGGCACGGGCAAGAAAAATGCCTTCGCGTGTCAGATGTCAGCTCAGTAATCATGGCGGGTTTGTTGTAATCAAGTGCGCACAAGCAGCCCTCTCACCCGTGCTCAGATTCGTGTTTTCCCGCCCGCGCCATTTGTCAAAAGCCTCGCGAGTGGCGGCGACTCTCTTAGTGTGCGGCGATTGAACGAGGGGCGCCGCGACAGTGGTGGCGCGGAGGAGAAGGAGACCCCTCGTGTCATTTACAAAGGTTCAGCCGGTTCT
>JAZEWT010000021.1:15843555-15871490 GCA_036362905.1 Mordacia mordax
AGTGTGGTGCGAGCACATGGGTGAAGGGTCGCTGGCCAGATCCGTTCCGACTCCGTCCCTTGGGACTGCGAGGCCTCCTTTCTTCCCGTCCAGCGGAGGCCGATGGATCCACAAACTTACAGCAGCAGTGCTCAGCTGTTGGTCATCATTCATATCCCATGTCTTGCTGATGTTTCCCTGTGATTCCTCTCCATTCTGGCGCCTCCTCATCCTTCTCTTTCACTCCATCAGCCCCATACATTTTCCAGGGATCCATTGCACAATCATTGTCATTGCTGCCATTGCATGCCTGTGTGGTTTCACTCTCCTTCACGTTATGGACGTCAAGATAAGCGAAACTCATTTGATTTTCGAAACGTATATCTTTGTAAATACCTACACGGTAGTGCGTATGACCGAATCACCCGGAATACAGCAATCTCGTCAAATCTCGAAAGCTCAGCAGGTTCGAGCTTGGATGGTACTCAAATGGGGAATGACCATACACAGCAAGCAGGTTGTCACGAGACTCTGGAGCTGCGTGATGGGCAGCAGAGGACCGTAGTAAAACCCATTGTTGCATTGTTCGATTCTGACATCTTGAGTAACTCCCGCACTAACTATCTTGGTGAAGTATGGCCAAATAGTCCCCACAAGGTGCACGCTATAGAGGAGGCCGGCTTCCAGTAGTGAGTCGACTAAAAAATGATAGATGATTATTATTACAGCAGAAAGTACCCAGTGAGTTTGCAAGCTCTGTGTGCGGGATTCGTGCGCTACAACAGAAGTCCAAACTACCAAAGGGCCGTGTGCGTGTCGTGGCCATTACGTTCTTGCTCGCGTTTGTCAACAGCGTGGCTCGACAACCTTCGTATTATTTGACGAAATATCGGCCGCACGTTGCGCCAGCCACGATGTTACCACGTGACGTTCAGCCAGAAGGGACGGCCAGAGACCCGATGGCTCTTGTGAAACTCTCCGGTATTGAGTCTGGCAGCCGTTCCTACAGCCACTTCATTTACATAACCTGCGTATGGATGCTAATGCATTCACAAGCACAGCGAGATCAATTGAGGCATCTGTTTACTTGAAAAATCGGTCCTCGGGACTGAAGCAACAAGTGCTGCCGATCACGAACGACTCCGGAGGGAAATCTGCACGATTTGGCTACTTGGCACACGTGTGTGTGTTAGCGTGGTGCTGAACAAGCTTGGTGTCATTCAAAGACAAAGAGCCCCCGTGTAGCCTTAACAGACTGTAGGGTCAAGTACTGTTAGCGAGTATAACCGATAAAAGCCAGCACCGGCATCACGCCCGACCGCCTTTGTCTCCTGTGAGCGATATTTGCACACTGCACCACGTACTTATTTGAAGCTGAGTCGACCTAGGAGAAGCCCAGGACCAATATTTCTCAAAATCGTCACTGCAGCAGAGCGGCTGCGACAGAAAGTCTTGCCCGAGTTAGATTCCTACCTTGGGTGCCTTTCTTTATGGAGTTTGAGTCCCACACCCCTGTTCCCCGTTCCCGAGTGTCTTCCAGTTCTTCGGTTTCCTCCCACAACAAAAAACCCACACTCATTAATTAATTAACCGATAGCATCATAGTGTATAGGACGCTGTCTCTGACAAATGTTGGTGCCAGCTGACTGTGCGGTTACCTTCCTCCCACCTCCCTGCAGTCTCCTCGCACCTTCCTATTATTGCCTTGTTCGTGAGCACGCGTGGAACTTGTGCGGCGCGTTTATAAGATGGAAAAATTCGTCACTGCGAGCAGGAATCGAAATCGGGTCATCGGGTTCATATCTCAGCACGCTAGCCGCTACACCTACTGCGCCCCACCGGGATATTCAAACAACTACAACAATTCCCCATATTATATTAACAGACTGTATGGTCAAATGCCGTTAGCAGGCACCTATGAAGACCGACATGGCACAAGAGGGGGTGGGTGACTAGGGCCACGTCCAGCTACCTATGTCTCCCTATAGTTGCAATGCTTACACACCGCACTAGGTAACCATTTGAGGCCGAGTGGACCTCGGGGAGGCCCAGGACCGGTTCAGAAAATCATCACTAGTGTGGCTCTGGACAGGATTTGAACTCGGGTAGCCGGGTTTGTAAGGCAGCGAGCGCTCTAACCGCCGAGCCACCGCCCTGCAGTCAAGGCTGCATTGCATGGCTGCTCTGGGGCAGAGGACAGCTCGAGTTTTCCATTCGCCCAGAACAGGTGACGTAGCAGTGAGTAGCGCTGCTGCCTCACAGCAAGAAGCGGCCCGGTTCGGTTCTCGGCTCGGGTGCCTTGCTGTGTGGAGTTTTCGTGTTCTCTCTCCGTGTCCGGTCCGTGTAGGTTTCCGTCGGGTATTCCGGTTTCCTCCCACCGTCTAAAATACGCTGCTCTCTAAGACAATTGTCCTGCTGAGTAAAATTGCCCCAAAAAAGGGCCCTACAATGTACTGACGGCATATCCTGGGTATAGCCCCGTCTTGTGCCAGGGATAGGCTCCGGCCCCTCACGACCACGACTAAGTGGGTATTGATAATGATGATGAACAACAATCGTGTGCCTGCTGTCCGTTAAATAATTTCCTCTGGATGCTGTTGTATCTGAAAAGCCATTTTACCGATGACCGTGTTCGTATGTGGAGACAGAACTGAGTTCTCATCTCTCATCTCATCTCATTATCTCATCTCATCTCATTATCTGAAACCGCTTAATCCTTTATAGGGTCACGGTGAGCCGGAGCCTATCCCGGAAACACAAGGCGTAAGGCAGGAATACACCCGACGACGGGACGCCAGTCCATCGCCGGGAGAACTGAGTTCTGTGTAACTTAAAATGCTCCATGGCGTTGCGTTTGTAATATGGCGTTGTCCATAGTTTACACGGAGTGCTCTGATCAGTAACGTCTGTTAACACAACAGCATTTGTTTCATGAGAAAATGCCATGTTTAGCCCATCAATCTTGGAGTTTACAGACTATTCCACAGCAATATTTTTACAGTGTTGTTATTTGTTGTTGGAAACTGTTCTATAATGAAGATGTCGTGTCCTAACCAATAATATATTCGTAAAACTGCAAGTGTTTGCTCAGTAAGCCTAATTTTGTAGATGAATCTTAGAACTGATGATTGCTTCGAAAGCTGCTCTCTCGGGACAGCCACGTCGATCGCTCCCTCTCCCTGCATCGCGACGTTTCGCCTCACACGTTCGAGGCATCCTCAGGCGCTGTCTGTCTTGCAACTGTTAAAACCGGGCCAGAGATTGCATTCTTTAACAAATGATGCCAAGTAACATTAGCTTAAGAAATACTATATATATTATATACATACAGAACAACAGAGTTCTGCCTATATTTGTTTTTCTCATAACCTCTTCATGTAGGTTTTCATGGCTCGATGAGATTTGCTCTCAAGAGCTGCATTTTCAGGATAGCCGGGGCAAGCTTTCCTCCTCCACAACATTTCTCCCCCCACGTTGGAGGCATCTTCTGGCTCCGCAGATATTTTTACAGAGCAGCTCTTGGGATCAATTCTCTTACCTACAATGTTCCACGGCAGCACATAAGGAGCTTATCGTCAAAATGTAAATTCGGCAGATTACACCGATCCGCCTGTAAACATTGCAGTCAGGGGGGGGGGGCAACTCAATTTATCCCGAGGATACCGTCTGAGGTTTAAAAACAATGAGAGCTTTGAGCTCTGAATTAAATATAATTGATGTGACATCCACGATCTTGTTGTTTCCAGATCTAAACTCACGGAACTCTTATTTTTCAGATGAAAGCAGCAAACCACGTCACTTTTGTGCTGTGCAATCTTGAGTTATGATTTCATCTTTGTGCTAATTGGTGCTGTGAGCTTGTTTAACTACGGTTAGAGATTCATTTTTGTATCGATTGTTGCTCTGAGTTTATGTGCGGACGTTTGTTGTGTCGCAGAAATACCACATCCAGAGCTTGCCAGCTCACTGGATACAGTCTGTTGTAATAACAAACATCTACTTATCTGGTTTTAGAGACAGAAGCCAGTATTGTTACAGGAAATCCGCATATAGTCATTGTTAGATATAGGAGCCAGTGTTATAAATTGGAGCCAGTTTTATAAATAGGAGCCAGTGTAATAAATAGCCAAATGTTAGAGATAGCAGCCAATGTTATAGACAGCAGTTAGTATTGTCACAGGAATCGCGCATCTAGAACTTGCAAGCTCACTTGATACTTTCTGCTGTAATAACAAACATTTGTGACGTCATCAGCGGGGACGCAAGGCTTATCAGCTGCTGAACAAATCACCAGTTTTCGATTCCTTTTTGAATCTCTGTGCAACGCTTTGTGACCCTCGGATGAAAAGTGCTCTATAAATGCAATTATTATGTTTATCTAACTCAATCTCACATTGCACCTTTGGAGACCCTGCGTACGCGCACGTGTCTGTAAGCGTGTACACACACACAGGCGTGCGCGCACGTGTCTGTAAGCGTGTACACACACACAGGCGTGCGCGCACGTGTCTGTAAGCGTGTACACACACACACACACACAGGCGTGCGCGTTTCCGCCAGCAAGGTTAAACCGTGAATTGCTGACGACTATGCCGCCTGGGCTGGGCGGGGGGCGGGGGCGAGGGTTCGCTTGTTCGCTTGTTTCATTAGGGTAATTGAATTCATTATCAGCATGTGCGATGGCTCTCATTTGCGGCGCGCCACTTGGCGGCAGGCTGGCACTTAGCAGGGAAGTGAAACTCGGTGCGCTCTCGAGAGCCCTAATGCAGCCAAAGTGAATAAACAGAGGTGCGTTGTTATTATTATTATGATTTACTGCAGTTTGTAACCTGGCTCATGTTCCACGCCTGGTCGTGGACAAGACACAGGACACGGAGGTGCGAGGAGACTACAGGGGGAGGGGGTGGGGAGTCGTCCAAGCGGTCAGCCAGCGCCAAACCACCAGACACTGCGTCCTCTATAGTATGATGTGATTAGACAAGTAACGTGTATTTCTTTTTCTCCCAGAGCTTGCGCGTCAGGTTCGCTTTCGAGTCCTAATTTAAATCCAATTTGTGATGCACGGCGACGTTCATAGGACCTGTTTTTAATAAATGTGCAAGCAAGCCGCCACCGTGACATTTGTGTGCCAAGTGTCTATTAACTACCGGTTCATCCAGTGAAACCCATGCGTTTCTGTGGAGGGTGCAATTCCACTTCATTGCTCAATACCGCAGTAAACTTGACTTTTACTCGAATGTGCCCTGGATGGTTCACATCTGCTGGTGTGTGTATGTTTAAAAGCTCTCTTAAACAGCGGAATAGAATAGAGATCTTAGCTTGCTTTACATCTCAAGCGTTTGACTTTTCCATCACTCTTCGCCAAGCCGTGCATTGTTTCTCAATGAGAATTCAAGCACGCAGCTACCCGTGTCGTCTCTGTTCATTTTCCAGATTTTCATCAATGTCCTGAGTGTCTCTGGTTCACAATGACGGTGGTGTGGCCCAGTGGTACTGCCACTGATCGCACAGGATCGCGGTTCGAATGTAGAGGCCGCTCCGGTTATTGAGCCGGGCGAGTTAATTGTTTGCATGCGAACGGTCTGCTTGAGAGTGGAGGCTAAATATCGGATGCTGCCATTTGCAATAGTGGGCCATTGTGTACAGGAGTCATAATTGCAAATTTTCTAAATTTGATAAATCACATGGAGAAGACCAAATTATGATTTTACATAGTGAGTCATCACTGAGTCAGACTGTGAAAACCGGGTAGGACGCTCCCGATAAAGCGTTAACGCTCAGCAAAGCTTTCTTTAGCAAATAAGTGCTATAATAATCAAATAATAAGATGAAATATTAGGTGATATACACGTTATATCCGTTCTAATGTTGTTGATGTGCCGTTCTCTCTGCAGCTCTGTGCAGCGCTTTGTGACCCTCGGGTGAAAAGCGCTCGATGAATGCCATTGTTATTATTATATCGTGTGATACATTACGTTATAGTCTAATGAACGTGTATTCACTGCGCACAGTGCTCACTCACTCTGTAAGGGAGAAACAACCAGGACGTTCAAGAGACCATAGACAAGCATGAAGGGAGGCAGCCATGCAGTGAACCAGTTCTGAATCCCCCCTCCTGCCCCAAGTTCAATAGTTCTCTATATTTTAGAGTGTTAGTAAATAATGAATGAACATTTACACGTGGAAGGAAACTGGACTACGTGCAAAAAGCCCACACATGTAAGCCAGAAGTAGGGGCGGATAGAGCAAGGCTCGATTTCACATTTCTGCTGTGCGGTAAAGATGTGCATTAACCACAACAAGCCAGGGAAGGGGGCTTCTCAACATGCGTGTGATCCACCAACCCTCAACTCCACGAGGCTGGTGGTATAACAGGTGCTCGCCACCCAGACAAACGACGTGTCCGCGTGTTTGATTAAACGGAGTGTACTCCTGTAGGTTTTCACAGCTCAAAGCTGTTCTTTCGGGATAACCACGTCGATCGCTCCCTCTCTCTCCTTCGCCTCCAACGTGGGAGGCGAAACGTGGCGAAGGGGAGAGAAGGAGCGCATTATCTGCGTCACGTCCCCGCGTGCAGCTGCAGGTGCGTGACTGCAGCACTGCCGTTTCTCCTCCCAGCACCTCTATCTCCGTACGTCACCATTCAGTGAGTGACTCCGACAAGCTGCCCTTACCACCATAATTAATTCCCCTCATGGCTGCCGTCCCCACCATCCACACCGTTGCCCTCACCTCCCCCGTGTCCCGTTTCCTCTCCCACTCTTGTTGCTCTGACCCTGCCGGAGTAAATGTGGGTCGAGTTGCGCCCCCTGAAATGGACACCGCGTTGTGTCATCCTGAACACATTGATGGGAATACATGGGGTGAATGGGGCTACTGAGGTGTCGTGGCTTATCTTCAATTAACCTCTGGGCTCGCCATCTCATTAGGGAGCTGCATAATTAGGCCAGGCGACTACTTTGTAAAAGTATTTTCCTTTTTTTTTACATTTGGCTGCCACTGCCGGATTCGTCTCGAATCTTGCCTCGAAGTAACTTGAACCCTCTGTGAACGTAACGCAAACACCTCGGTGTGATTTTTAAAGTTCTATAGGAAGGTTATTTTATGTTTAGAATGTGATGCGTGTGTTTTTGTATGTGCGAGCGGGTGTGTATTACCGAGCGAGACGCACTTCAAACCCCACACCTTCAGTTCGTTTTCCACCCACGGCCAATACCAGTGATGACAATTATCAGTCCTCGACCTCCCCTAGCTCTGCTCAGCCCCAAATGAGTACCTGATGCAGTGCGTAAATGTTGCCACGAGGAAGACAAACGCGGCCGGGTGTGGTGCTCGCTAATAGCACTTGACGGTAGAGTCTATTGAGGCTATATGGGGGTTCTTTGTGATTGTATTGGACACCCAGTGCGCAGAATTGGACCGCAGCTGTCTCAGCGGTGAGCAGTGAGACCAAAGTCTCATTACGGCGGTGCCGTGGAGCAAGATGTATAAAAGCAAATCTACGCGCAATTCTGGTTCATCAAGCAAACAAAAGTTATGGTTTAATCCATGATGCTAATGATTTTCCAAACCAATATCAGCCACCATGTGTTAGATCAATACAATTTTGCACCGGTTTAGAGCCTCTGGATCCCCACAGCAAGCGTGCTGTGCACTAGACATCAATATCGCACGAGGCTTGAACATTAGGCTTTTAAAAATCTCTTGGCTCTAAAGAGTTGTGGCCTCAATCAAGATTTCATTCTGCACACCGTACGGTGATGTCACATGACAAACAAGACATGACAGTCTTATAATAATATTTATTATTTATAAGCTTATTTCACCTCGGGGGTCACAGGGTGCTTTACAAGCTGATATGACAATAATTGCATTTATAGAACGCTTTTCACCCGAGGGTCACAAAGCGCTACACAGATGAAACTCAAAACGTAAAAGGTCAGTCAGTTTGTGTTTCCGCTGGAAGGAACCATTGAACTATGCAGCTCTATGTAACAGTTGTCCAGCGGGGAGGGGTAAGCAAGTTACAACATCTCACGGTACCAGGAGTAATTTAGTCAGGACAATTAACCTAGGCAGGAGCTGCGTGTATTCGGACTTTCTGAAAGGTAAAGGTGCCTTTTGTCGGTTGTGGTCACACAGAGGAGCAAGATCTCGACATTTCTGCTTGCTTTTAAAGAACAGTCGTTCTAATCATTGCGATAGGGGGGTTTTTTTAACACCATGTCATTAATAATTATTAACCTGTTGTTCGCAATAATATATCATTTTTAATTGGTGTCATGGTAAGCAAGCACATATAATTGACAGGCAATTATGCCTTTAAAAATTCTTGTTGTATAATATTTTATAAAGTGGGCATTGGTGGTGCAGTGGTTAACTCACTGCACTATGAACGCACCCGATTCAGTTGTAGTTCCGTCTATAGATTATATCGTTCACATTCTCGCATCAACCAACATGAGTTATTGTCAGACAAACCCCACGACCAACGAAGTCTAAGGAGGGAGGTATTCATCCAGCAGTGGATTGAAAAGGAGGCAGAACTTCTAAATATAACAATTATAGTAATATTTTATTGCCCTTTGTAAATCAACAGCCGTATCAAGGTCACGCTCTCTGCTTTCCGATTTCACACACCACGAATATTTGCCTTGGCCAGGATTCCAACTCAAGCTTCCAGCTTGGTGCCGCAGTGCGCTCTCCACTGCACCACTGCTGCACCTCGGCTTGTTTGTGATACCTTATTAAACCACGCCTGAATGGCGTTCTAGTTGGCTGGCACTTGTTACTGCCTCCACATTATCTAACGATCTTAACATAAAACACAACGTGACCCGCCTCGTGGTTTTAATGTTGTTTCACTCACTTTTCCGCTGCATTGTTGTATAATCTGCATCAGCATCAATGGCAAACGAACAATGCTTACCCATAGTGCCTGATGCTGATGACAAATTAAGATTTGTTCCCTAATACAGCTTAGAAATCCCATCGACCTTCAGCGTAATTCAGCTCAAGGGGTTGCTTGCTTTGACGACTTGGATGCGAATCTGAGATGTATAAGTACTGTACTCATTGACTGTATCAGCAGACAGTTCCACCCAAGGTGGCAGAGCAGAACCATTCCTGCCCATGCAGATCAATGAATGACATCAGCACCAGGGTCATTCAGCAGCTCACAAACCTGTGCCACTGAATGGCTGGATAATCTATATAACAATTAATGTCTTAATAATCAGTTGCGTATCTCTGCAACAAACTACGTAAAGGAAGACAGACAGAGTCTGTTGCATTGTTATGGTGGGTATTTGACAAATCATCATCACAGGAAGCATGGTTAAAATGTCTTACAATCTGAAACGAGGTCGCTCCATCTCCTCCAGGGCTAGTTACGGAGGGAAGAGAGCAACCGATTTTTATCTCCATGGAGATAAAAGGGATGGAGAGGTTTGATAGCGTTTCACAGTTAGCGTTCGGTTTCATCAATGCTGGCAGCCTCGGAAGAGAGCAGAGTTTTTAATGAGTGAGCCACGTTTGAGGGTTTAATCCAGGGGGGAATCAATGTATGACAGAATAACTGCTAATTAAAAAAAAGTTATGTATAATGTGTGGCATCAGTCCTTTTACTTACTTGACTGCGCTGAGTCGAATTTTAATCTGCTGGGTGCAGAAGTAATGTGCAGCCTGTATATTAAATATCTTTGAGGACACTTTAAACAATGTCTTATAGTAACTACTAGATATTATTTTCAGTAAAGTGACACGTGCCACATAATGTATTTTAAGAACCACGTGGTTCTCTGCAAGAATCAAACAAATTAAGACATTTCATGCATACACATGGCTTCTGTAATTCTTTCTGATGTGCATTTGTTATTTTTAAGCATTGCATTAGCTTACGGAAGCTGACGGGCAGCTCTTAGAGGCAAACGCATTTTCATCTTTACAAATAGCAACTTCATGCTTTGGTTGGTGACTCCCAAGTTTTGGATAACATTTTAAATACTTTGGCCATTTTCTATGGTGTAAGGCCTTGACGATAACAATATTTTATACTAAAGATCCTTAAACAGTGGATGAAAATTGCTGTTAAGAGCTGCTCTTTCGGGATAGCCATGTCGAGCGGTCTTCTTGTCTCGTTTGCAACATTTCACCTCCCATGCCAGAGGCATCACGAGGCAAAAAGACGACGCGGCTATCATAGAAGGAGCATCTCATGAGAACAACTCTCGTACATCAATCTCAGAAAACCTCGTGCATCGGTCTTAATAATAATAATACAAATTGTGACCCGGCGGTGCGGTGGTGCAGTGAGTGGTAGTGCAGTGAGCGCCGGTGCGGTGGCGGAGTGAGCAGCAGTGCGGTGGCGCACTGAGCGGCGGTGCGGTGGTGCAGTGAGTGGCGGTGGTGCAGTGAATAGCGCCGCTGCCTCGCAGTAAAAAATAATAATAAGCCCCAAAAGTGTGCCCTACAATGTACTAACGTCACATCCTGGGTAAAGCTCCGCCTTGCGCCCTGTGTCTGCGTGGATAGGCTCCGGCCCTCCACGACCCTGTAAAAGATTAAGCGGGTATTGATAATGAAGATGATGATACTGAAGTGTACTGAACCAAGTTGTTACTCTCGCAGTCTCCACGACTGGTCATGGATGAGACACAGAAGCAGAAGGAAACCATGGAGGCGGGGAGGAAGAAGCTAGCCATGCAGTCAGCTGACGCCAACATTTACGAGAAACTACATCCCATATATTATAATTTTATCTGTCAATTAATTAATTAATGAAAGATTGTTTTTACATATGTTTGAGGAAATTGGACACTCCGGAGGAAACCCATGGCAGAACAGGGGGAGACCACACAACCTCCACACAACAAGACACCCAAAGAAGGAATCGAACCGCCTGGGGTACAACTTGCTTTCTGTGAGGTGCTGATGTTACCTCTGCACTACCCAGCCATTCATTGTGGCCCCGTGTTGCCTATAAACACATGGAGAGAGACAGACAGCTGGAGCTCGTGCATTATCACTCATCCTGAGCTGGTAAAGATCCAAACAACAGGTGTCGTAGACTGGCACACGACAGTGGAAGGGTATCTCAGGTTCAAGAGGAAGGGGTACAACACAGCATCGCCAGTCATCAGCACGTGACGTAGGTAGCGTTTTCCATTCTGGATGAGGATCGCTGCACTTTTTTAGTCGCACCCACCCCATCAAAATGCAGTCGATGCGATTGTCACATAGCACTGTTTGCTTGTCACCTGAGCCTGTGTGACGAAATGCCAAGAGTCTGGTTAATGAGGAGGCCGTGTTGCCAGAATCCTGCTTAATCGACCAGAGCACTTGTCTGTGAATAAATGAAAAGTAAAAGCTCTCCATGTGTTGCCACGAGTTGCCAGCGTGAGCAATCGATCTCAACATGGCGTGTCCATATCATTCACGGTGACAAATACTAACAATAAATCATTATACAATTTTACCTTCTGATGATTGCGCCTGAGGATGCCTCTAACGTGTGAGGCGAAACGTCGCGAGGTGGAGAGAGGAAGCGATCGACGCGGCTGTCCCGAGAGAGCAGCTTTTCGAAGCAATCATCATGCATCGAGCCGTGAAAATCTACATCATTACAGTGTTACCTTCTGATTTTAAATATGCGTGATAGCAACCTCATCATGGAAGCATTTCAAAGGGTGCTGAAGTATTAGAATAATATTAATATTTCTAAAGTACCTTTCACCTGAGGTTTACAAAGTGCTGGACAGAGGTATGAAGATAAAGGCATGTCAACAAGAAGAAGATCAGAATAGATAAATTAAGTAAAACAATGACTCGAAATCAATGAAGGATATCAAATAAAAATAAAATAATTGTTTAAACAAATATGTCTGGCGTCCCGTTGTCGGGTGTATTCCTGCCTTACGCCCTGTGTTTCCGGGATAGGCTCCGGCTCACCGTGACCCGATATAGGATTAAGCGGTTTCAGATAATGAGATGAGACAAATATGTGAGGAAAGAAGTGTTGCTGAGCAGGCACGGGTCAACGGCGCACCATCATCCATACTCAAAACAGTGAGCAGCATCAACAGTTCCAGCCAGAGGACCTCAAGGCCTTACAGAACAAGTGAATCTTGAGACGGGCTTTGAAGATACCCAAGGACTCTCAGCTGACCGAATTTCCAATGGAAAGGAGTTTCAGACTCTGGGAAAAGTGCATGAGAAGACTCTGTCACGCATAGAACGGAAGTGCCATTCGGGCACATGCAGAATGTCTGATCGAAAAACATTATTTTTGGATAGATAAGTAAATAATGCGGTATGAAATATCCACAGAATATTAAAAGTTAAAACGGCACTCGTGTATAAAACAGACAGGTGTATACGGTAACGTTCTGCTCATGGTGGTACCGGCAGCGACTGCTACCGCAGGCAGTACCGTGAGCCGCAAGACTTTTGCTCTGACCGCACGTTTAATCTGGAGGCACCACCACACATTGCCGTGAAAATAAACTTGGCTCGGTGTAAAGTTCTACTTATCTGTCGAGACACAATGCCTCACGTTGACAGGATCTGTACATTTTATTTTTCAAACGTGTAATTGTCTCCTCACAACGAGCACGAGACATTTATATTCCATCTATTGCCGTGTGACTCAATCTCATTTGAATGCGCACTGGGTGGCGCCGACTCTGAAACTTGTAGCAAGGCGACAAGCCTTGCAAGAAGCGAGAGTATCCACATTTTAACTCACCACTTGCTACTTGCCGATCGACAAACTGTGATTGACCCATTTATGCTGCTGCTGGGTGAGCAGTATGGGTTAGCGTGGTATTTAATAATAATAATTGCATTATTTTAGAAACTTGCCCATTATTCCAACCACCAGGGTAGGTTATCAGTACACTCGTAGTGCCTGTGTTGAATCGTTAAACATCCCCAGGATATCGTTGGAGATGCTATGTAATGGTTACTAGAAACTGCGGGTCATGCTGGGCTGATGGCTCGCTGGCGACCTGCGCCTGCTCACGAACACTTATTCCTTCCTTCGCTTGTTCAACAACTATTTTTTTTATCTCATTGTATATCATTCTCTAAATAATTGCCATTATTTGACTCAATTTAACCGCTCTGATGTTGTTGTTGTTGAGATGCCGTTTTCTTTACAGCTCAGATTTGTAGCCAAAAATATATATATCGTTGTTGATTTGCGCTCATATGTCGTTCTTGTTGCTGACATGCCGTTCTCTCCACAGCTCGGTGCAGCACTTTTGTGAACCTCGAGTTAAAAGTGCTCTAGAAGTGCAATTATTATTGATGTGCATATTGGTGAATTTGTTAGATTGTTGATAACAACGTGTAATCGTTCCTCGCTCCCTGTGACAACGAAGTCATTTTTAAAGCGGCGAGCGCCCACACTTCATCGCTCCGAGGCTCGGAGAGCGAGCGGCGATGGCTGATTGTGATGGATGGAAACTCGCCCGCGCCCCTTTTCCTCGCGAGCTCCCAGGCCGAGCGGACCCTTGAATGTCCGTTTACTCGTTTTTCGGTCGCTCACCTCCGCCACGGACAGAGCGTTCGTTCCCTTCGTCCATCATCCTCGTCATCATCCGATAGACTCTATTTTACTGCCGAGATGCATGCCCAGCCGCCCGGGTGTGCTGGTGCTGGCCCGCCAATGCTAATGAGCAGTGTGTGTCCTCCCATGAGTATTGTTATTATGATGATGCTTGGAAAACCTCATCAAGCCTCGAAATTTGTTTTGTGGCGAGAGTCTTGCCAACTTTGTCGCAATAAGGGGGTCGATGTTGCCGTGTGTGTTATATAATGAGTAATTTGCGGGTAATTTTTCAGCTCTGGGATGTTTTGACCAAGACCAATTACGTATTTAACGCTTTCATTGTTCAGCTATGCAAGGAAACCGCTGAACCTGGGAGCAGTCCCATGTACAATATGGGGTAGTAATTCAAAACAGAAAGGCGTCCGACTCAGGCATTGAACCTGGGTGCGTTGTGGCTGTGAGGCACAATATTACCACGGCGTCACGTTGCTGCTCACCCACACAGACCCGAGCCCGCACATTGCGGTAGATGGGGGGAGGCATGTGCGCGCGGTTGGCTAAATTATTATATTTTTCTAAGTGCTGTTTTTCACCTGTTGAGCATTTCGCGTTCACTACCCACGACCATCGTCCTTTCGCCTGTATTGAGCCGAGGAATTCCATCCGGTATACACGTTGATATGTTGTCTTGTTCGTTTATGTTATCTTCTTGGATCTTATATTGATTGGGGCGGTGGCCAGTGGGGTCGCTCTCTTATTACAGGAGACCCGGGAGCCAACGGGTTTATCGGATTGAAATGGGCAATATGTAAATAGGGGCGAATACCAACGAGGGATTTGTGCATAAGCTGCTCATGAATTCAGCTTTAGTGCATTGAAAAAGCTTGACCAATAGAATATTTATTTTCAAAATCTTTTGATTTATATGCTTATCGAGATATATATTTCTAAATCAAATTGTTCTGTTTGCATTGTCAAATGAAGAAGAAAAAATCCATTCCGGAATTTTTCAGAAAAACGCAACAGCAAAGGTTTTTTTTTTCAGGACAGCTTCTGAGAAATCAGGTGTCCTATTTATCCTTTACAAGGTCAGGGTTGCTATGACAATCTATAGCAATATCACAGCAACCACTAAGGAGTGGTTGCCATGGAATTTTGACATGACTAATATTACAATAGATTTTCCCGAGCTGAAATGTGTCTAAATTAAACGCGAAACTAAATTTTATGTTCTAGTTTTATTTTCCTAACGAATTGAGGTCATCGCTTCACCATGCGTGGGAGTCCAGTTTAATCGCAGGTGGCTGAAACCCTGAAACGAAAAGAGCGCCCAGCGGTGTCAGGTCAGCACTCTGACCTGTGAACCCTCTCGCCACCAGATATTTGGTTTAGAGTTTCACAACTGTTATGAATAAAAGAAAAAGTCCAAAATTGAATATTTTTTGAGAGGAGAAACTTGTGAACAACGGCTTTTGAAGCTAATATTTTTCGAAATAAGGCAGTGCACTGAGATTGCTGAACTGATTTCTGAGTGGATTTCATTACACAATGTTCACCACTGGATTGAAACAAATGCGATTGGGAGATGTCTTAAGAATACTAAACAAAAAAATATATAATCATGCTGGGGGAAAAAAAAAACCTACCCGGCATTCATATATATGCTGTAATGATTTTATCAATCTGGTTGGGAAGCCTGTAAGAATACTAAACTAAAAAAAGAGAGATTCATGCTGGGGAAAAAAACCCTTCAGAGATTTATATATATCAGCTGTAAGGATTTTATCTCGGGCAAAGAGGAAAATGCAGCGTTTGAGAAATTTCGATTAAGGATCGGACTCGATCTTGTCAGATTCTATTCAAATGCTGCCGTGAGTGTATACGCCTGCGGACTCGCCGCATCTTACAAAGCGGTCCGATTCGCGCTGTGAAGGAATCCATCTTTGTGCTTTCCTCACAGCCACATCGTAAGTGACGTCATGCCATAAGCCATCTCGTGGTGCTTAAAGTCCTCGTGCTGATCTAAAAACGTTATTAACATTCTTTAATAAAGCGTAAATGACAACATTTGAATGCACAGGAGAATACCATATAGGTCGCACTATATGCTCGTAGTGTTTGTGTATTGCACCGCTGTCGGTGTTAAGACTGCAACACACGCGTGACGGCTGTCATCTTTATCTTGTTCCGCATCTTTCCATAGTTTTCTTACCAATGGTCCTGCCGCTGTCACGACACGAGATGCGATTTTCCTTCGGACCTCGCAGGGCATTGCATCTCTCCGCATTAGTTGGTGAATGACTCACAGAAGGAAGCGTTGCAGAATTACTTTAGAGATCATTAAAAGTGATATTTTTTTATCCAAATAGTTTGGGTAAAACTAAGAGGAAAGGGGATGGATTATCCAGCAGTGGATTGAGCAAAGTCTTTTAAAAATAAAGGGCGCGATTTCCTACACGCTTTGCTACAAACACACATTTGCTGCATGGCGCTCCATCTAAATATATTCAAATTCTCAGAGGAGGAATTCATTAATATTAATTGAAAAATAATATTCAAGTTATTTTCGCTCTTGCACTCAGTCAGTTTTAATACAAGCTGAACGGAACATTGGAGCTATGTAAATGTTTTTAATAATTGTCCAGCGGGGAGGAGTAAGCAAGTTACTTCTCAGGGCACCGGGGAAAATTTAGTCAGGACTATCAAGCTAGGCAGCATGTGTTTAGACTGTGGCATGAAACCGGAGTATCCAGCAAAAATCAACGTGGACACGGGGAAAACATGCAAAGTTCACACAGAAAGTACCTGAGCCAGGAATCGAACTCAGTCCCTTCTTGCTGTGAGGTAGCAGCGCTACTCAGTGCTGCGCTACCCTGCAGCCCATTCATTAGTAATCATCGTGTTGTGAGACTTAAGCACTCGGTGTAATGACCAGCGGCCGATACCAAACCCCAGGATTCCAGCGGTGCTGGCTCGGGATTTTCATCCATCCGGGCCACTCGTGACAATCCTATCCAGCCAAGGAGAAAGCGTTCATTACGCGCTCGTCCGCCCAGAGCTCAATCCCAGCGCCACGGTGGTCTTGCCAGTTCAGTGCAGGAGACCCCAGCACATTGGCGTGACCTCTTGCTAATTGCGTTTGATGGGCTGAAAGGGCGTGCTGGAAATAGGCCATGGTGGAAAGGCACTAAAGGTGACGGATCCCTGACCTTCTCAGCCCAGGTTTTATTTGTTTATTTATGTCGCTTTGGCCGCGGGTCAGCGGATAAGACACCTAAGCCTAGTTTCTACAATTGGGAGCTGGGATCAGCTGACCCAGACACAGCCCCAGTACCCGGGGTCGATGTGCCTAAGCTTTCACAATAGACGTTTATTATTGCAGAAAAAAATAGCCAAGTTCTGCGATGCAGAATTCCTGCTACACAACAAACGTTCGAACTGACGAGCACAAGAATGTGTCAGATCAGAGGGCAATACAACTATCTTTGAACATTACATCGTGCAAAGCTGAAACTCTTTAACCACTGGCCCCACCCACTCCACACTCGGCCCCGCCCACTACACCCCCAGCCCCGCCCACCACTCAGGTAGCCCCGTCTCCTGAGCGGTGGTGGGTGAAGGGAGCTTGGTGACAAGAGAGGTGCTAAGCAAAGCGTAAAGGGCCCTAACAAGCTCAAGAGGCATGTGGGTGAACCAAAATCAAATTCTAGGACACATAAAGATAATTAACACGTTGAAATTATTGTTACGTCAGTCAGCTTTTCTTTGCACTGGAAATAAAAACAAAACATTAAGCATTCAAGTTCTTTAAACAGTTGTCCAGCGGTGAGGGGTAAGCATGTTACAACATTTCAAGGCACCGGGGCAAATTTAGTCAGGACAATTGCCCAAGGCAGCACATATTTAAACTGAGAGATGACACCTGAGTACCCGACGAAAACCCACACAGATTCAGAGAGAACATACAAACGCCACACAAAAAAGGCACCTGAGCTCAATAATTGAATCCAGGGCCTTCTTTCTGTGAGGCAGCAGCGCTACTCACCCCGCCACTGAAAAACAAAAGCGACATCACCGCTCGCTCATGCCTGTCGCGTCCGCACCTCTCTCGATTCATCTTGTGTCTATGTCTCGCTCATCTCCGTGAATTCCGAATCGTCTCTAATCTCATGATTTAGCTATCGTCCATCTCTCTTCGGTCATCTTATTTGGCATTTATGAATCGAAAGGGGAGGCTCCATATTTGCCTCTTAGGGCCTAACCACTGCTGCCTGCTGGTGAATGGACACAGCAAGAGATGTAGGTTGTCATGGCACGGTGTAAGAGAATTGTTTTCCATAGCTGTTCTTTTGGGATAGCCGTGTGGGAGGGGAAACGCCGCGAAGAGGAGACGGGGAGTGTTCAATGACACGACTGTCCAAAAAGAGCAGTTTTGGAAAGGAATTATCAACGCTTTCCACTGCGCATGATGGAAACGGCAGCTCTCAGAAGAAACCTCGAGCTCTGAACAGGCATGGCAAGGGGAAATTGCACAGCTTTCAAATACTAGCCCGAACGGGAGAGGGGGGATAAACTCAGGTGCAATGAAGCAGATTTTCTCTCACAGAGCACAATTGTCAACTTTGCAGATGTACCGTATGCAATGTGTTGGTAAAATAATGTTAATGTAATAATCATTATTGCAGTTCTGGATGTGCTTGTCACATGAGGGTCACAAATTGCTGCACAGAGCTGTGGAGAAAACGGCATGTCAGCTACAACAACGACATATGAACGGCATGCCAACAATAATAAAAATATATATTTGTTACCAATCTTAACCATGAATCCTGGTATAAAAATTATTAAAGGCATTGCTTTTTTGTTTAGATATATTTTTTAAAGGTCATTGCCTACATGAAAGCCTAATTGTGCTGTTATGTCAGTTACGTGTTATTAAAACAATTATAATAATTATTATGTATTACATTTATATATCATAGCCTCTAACCCAGAGGTCCCAAGGCACGCAGTGATGAGAGGTGGGTGGGACGCAGCCACTTGAACAGCTGGCGCCAACCTGCCAGACACTGCATTCTATATCTTATATTTTCCTGCAGTTAATTAATGATTTTGTTTTCCCAATCGTAGGAGGGAACTTGAGTACCCATCAGAAACCCACGTGGATCAGGGGTGCGCACACAAACTGCACACTGAAAGTCACCCGAGGTAGTAATCGGACCGCCTTGGTCAGGACATTCTTCCTCTGTGGAGATGTTACCGCTGCACAGCCACCGTGCTGCTGCACAGCCACCGAGCCGCT
This sequence comes from Mordacia mordax, assembly GCA_036362905.1. Classification (NCBI taxonomy): domain Eukaryota; kingdom Metazoa; phylum Chordata; class Hyperoartia; order Petromyzontiformes; family Petromyzontidae; genus Mordacia; species Mordacia mordax. The sequence goes on from JAZEWT010000021.1 coordinate 15,862,389, forward strand.
GCACACGAGCACGCACATTGCACAGGACCTCGTTACAGCGCGCGGCATTATTCTCTGAGCCACTGCGTGACGTGGAGCTGTTGCACGCGGTGAAAACCCGCACAGATCCAAAGTGTTTTTCCCAGCATTACCCATTGTAAATAGATGTGCACAACTGGTCAGAACTATTGATCGTGTTAGAGACAGCGAAGGGTTAATAGCCACCGGTGAGCTTCGAATGCCTGGTGGATAAATATCTCTATATCCATAAATATAAATCCACAACCATTGTTTTATCATTTATGTTATCAGCGATACTCTGATTTGCCTGTGTCTACTCCATCCCAGCTCTTCTTCATTGTGAAGGTTTTGAGAAGAATGTGATTTCATTTGTATTTCCAATTCGAAGCAAGGCAGGGGGCCATGAGACAGCAGTGCGTTTGCTGCATACGGATAAATCAGCAACGGCAGCACACAGTGTAGACAAACAACACAAAATCGATTTTGACAAGATGCGAGTACTAGCAGCCATCCGCCATAAAAGTTCAAGATTTATTCGTGAAACAATCGAGATTCACAAGACGGAAAAGACAATGAACCACAAACAAGAAATGAGAATTAAGCTCAGCCAAACCTGGAGGTCAGTCATTGAAGTCAGCAGTGCAAAGATCAAGAGCTCTGAAATGCGGACATCAGAGGGGAATCACTAAGTGTTTGGGAACGAGGCATTCTTTCATGAGATGTAACTAGGAGATTCGTCACAGGTGAAACAGGATGGGGTGAATGTGATTCCGGGGTGTGAGCAAGACAATGGAACCCTTTCAAGTAGACCCCGACCGTCGTCCATTAATCCTGGAATGCAGCAACTCTGTTTAGGGGACTCAACACGTACATAGTACCTACATATAAATAGGAGTCACACACACGACACACGCACACTCTGCCTGAGGATGCCTCTAAGGTGTGAGGTGAAACGTCGCGAGGTGTAGAGAGGGAGCGAGCAGTGCAGCTGTCCCGAGAGAGCAGCTTTTCGAAGCAATCATCAACGATGACAATGTTATTGAGTCCCAACCATTTAGAAAATGCGCTGGACAGATCGCAGTTATATATATATCCGCGGCGCTCACGCGATCGGATTTATTTTTCTGGTCTGTCATCCCACAGTTGATGTCGCTACTTATCTAATCGTCCACATGTCGCCTGTTTCTCATTTTTATTTTTCTATGTTTTCATAATTTTTTGTACTCTTGCATGTTGTCCCCCGTTGTTTTTAAGCCTACCCACACATATCATTAATCCTTAATGCAACTAAATGCATAATTATTGATGTAATTCCAACGTTCTTTGCTGACAGCCAGAGAAAATAATACTTTGCGCATGATTTTTTATTTTATTTTAATCAGCGCCATCCTGAAGCGTTTTAAATAATAAACCGGCTTGAGTAATTAATTTATAAATGAAATAAGCATTCATCTCTACAGCCACAGGTTGTCAATTCCGGTATATCATTATTTGATTCGTTATCTGTGAAAAATCTATATTACGAAAAATGTAAAGAATCTGCATAGCCTCTGATTAAACTCAGAAGAGAAGACATCGAGGGTTGGTTGTCAGCCGTACATAATTTGCAAGATCTCGCAGACGGAATGGCGCAATGGCGAACTATAGTAATGTATTGATGCCAGCCACATGTTTCGCGATGATGCATTGACCTTGACTGATTTAAAAATGTGGCTTTTGCGTGCAAATGTAATGCTGCACGTGTTTTCATGTTCACGTGACAATTGAAACTGGCAATCTGCCATGCGCTAAGCCGTTCACTGCATCGTAAGCTGATTAACCGTAATGTCAATGCACCTGCAGGGAAACATCGCGCGCTACATAATGGATTCGAACGCAAGATACCGCACGGCCAATCACACGCAATTTTAGCAACTTACATTCGCCGAATCCACGCGTAATTACCAGCATTTCCCCACCATCGTAGTTATTTCATACGTGCGATTGAGCTGGGGAATTATTATCTTTTGCAACAAAATTGTATCGCCACGAATTAAAATCATTTACTGCGATAGGATTGCTCGGGCTTACACCCTCGCGGAATGCGGTACAATAATAGCACGAAGGCCCGGCACATTATTTCGTCGCTCCAGTCCCAACGCACGGGTGCGATCAGACCAATTACGCACCTCCCCACACTGGCTTGTGCCCTCACGTGGGTGACCCATTCAAGTGACAGCACGGGAGGCTGCGCGTGTTCACGCAGCTCGTGTCGCAACTTTGCGATGAGTGAGCAATGTACCCGCGCGTCACGTTGGGACCGGGCCCACAGCCTGCGCATTTTCTGCCCCTCTGAGATTTGGAGCCGGTTCCAATACCTGACCTGTGCATATGCAGATTAATCGGAATTCATAGTTGCTCGCTAACAGTATTTGCACCAGCAGTCTGGTTTGGCTATTATGGGAGGGGGATCCTTGTGTTTTGCATGCAAAAGTATGTTTTTATGAACATTAGCATCAAATAGAAAAATAACAATGATGACATTACATTTTAATGTTTACTTGCTTTCATATTGTTTTGTTATCTTTCCTGCAGATACAGTTTTTATATGTGTTGAGACGGTGGGCGGGAGAATACCTATGGCCGATGCAAGTGGTTTAGCATTTCAAACAAACGTTTTGTTAACCTTTTTCATAGATCATTGAATGTTGTCATGTTTCAGCGCTCAGTGGATTATTGTTATTAGAGAATCGCGGCAGGTGGCGGTACATTATGGAGCCTTATATCCAGCAGTAGATTGACCATGACTGATGATGATGATTTCTTTAAAATGCAATGTGCCACATAAAACGTGCTGTGAGTCATGTGTGTGGAAAGTTGCTCCTGAACCGTGGGAGTGAGATGTAGGAGCCAAGATAAACACCCTTTCACCGCTCACAAGACCACATGGATAATTAAACTAATAACCAAATAAAACCACTCAAGTAAATTTCTAAAAGTTTATCTGCAGAAAACGATGAACATAATGAAACGTGGCATTAAACTGACTTTTAAAATATGGTAATGTAGGGCTAGGAACTTAAGTAAAGACAAGTCGAGCGTTTACTTATTTCTTTCAGAAGTTAGTGGCTAAAGCTTGAAAACCTTGGTTTTAATAAGCAGGGATGGCTACTGAAAAAAAACCCTTCCAATGCACATTCACACAGCAGTGGTAGCCACGAAATCTGTGGAATAGTTTATGAGCTCGAGTCATTGTAATGGGTAAGCAAATTATTGATGAAGTTCTCCCCGTGTGGGTGAGAGAGGGAAGTTTGATCATGGTTCACCATGCTGGTCAGCGCAGATTAGTGAAAGGGGGTGGTTATAGCACACTACACTCTGAACCTGGAGACCCGAGTTGCCATCATTAGTCATGGCTAACATCGGAAGTGAATGATGTCTGGACCCATTCAGAAAGGAGCAAGAATATTAAATGTGTGTTAGTTGTGAGCAATCGCATGAATGTCACTGCACTCACTATGGAGCTGGGAAGGTTCCCCGCAGGGCTGGGAAGGGGCCCAAGAGGCTGGGAAGGCAGACCTGGGAAGCTCGGAAGGGGAACCCAGGCGGTTGGGGAGTGGGTACCAAGACTAGTCCAAATATTGCTCATCAATCACGCGGAAGCTGTTGGCAGGAATCAAACTCAAGTCGTTGGGTTCGTAGGGCAATGCTGCCACCCGACACCAGTATACCGAGAGTCAGAACCTGGAACGGAATTTGACTTTTGGAGCGAACGACAAAAATATAGATGCGTGCAAATATAAACTATGCTTCATGCGTGTCGACGCATTGCATTAGCTGGCACTGTAATGGCAATATTTTTTATTTGTAGGAAGGAATGTGCGGCCGTCCTGAAGCGATGCAGTTCTGTTTTAAATCCATTAGTTTAATTGCACGCGTCGCTTGCGTGTTGACACTCGCAGGCTTTGCAAAAGCAGGCAGGTTAGTCTTACTATTTAACAACAAACGCGACACATTCGCTCGGTGCGTTTGGAAGGGTGATTGAAGATTTGAACGATTATAGAATTCAAAACTAATACTCTTCTCGTCCAGCAGACATTATCAATACTTGCTTAATCCTGTACATGGTTGAGGGGGGCCCGAGCCTATCCCAGCAGCCAGAGGGCACGTGGCCGGGCTATACCTAGCATGTGACGCCAGTACGTCGCAGGGCACTGGAGGCAATTTACTCAATAAGACAATTATATCGAGAGTTCGTTTATCTCTCGCTGATCTCTCATGACTGAGGCTAAAAAGATAGTGATTGAAAGCTAAGGTTTAAAAAAATTCTCGCTTCGAGATCTGAGAGAGAATAAAAATCACTCGAACAGCCAAGCAAATAAAAAATAATGTTTTAATCCAGCAGAGGGCACCTGCTTGATTTGGGACTGGCGGATAGCGGAATAAGCGAGCTCCTTCTTCACTCGGTGGTGGTAGGGCAGGAGAAGCGAACGGAACGTTTGAAATGTACATTTCGTTAAGTAGAGCGCCTCACCACAGCTCCTCGTAGGGAACACGGTGCTGGCGTTGGACGATAGACTCAAATATTGACTTGTATATTTATCTTAAGTCACAATATCTTGCTTGCGCCTGATTAGCAGTGACAGCACAGCCGAGAGCCTCCATTCTCAACCTATCAGTGGGCCACGAGCGCCACCTAGTGGGCCGTGGAGACCAGATCCCAGTGGACATTGAATGCAAAATGTGCATAATCCCTGTGCTAGGATGTAGGTGGTCTATCCTAACCACCGTTTATACAATTACAGAAAAATAAACCATTGATTAATTGTCCGGTAACGTTATTATGACAAATATGAAGCAGTGGCTGGTGCCAGCTGACCACCTGCAGGACTGCCCCTCTCTCTCCGGTTTCCTCGAGTCCCTGAATCTTTGTCTCGTCCATGACTCGACATCGAATTTTCGTGCAACGCTACTAATCGTACAAATTGTACTATTATTACAGGTGTAATGTGTAAAACTTTAAATCATAAAAGGTGCAGCCCTGCAATAGTTTTCTCTTGCCACTGCTGGTAGAATTACTTCCACAAGCAGGAGTCCCTCTAGACTGTGTTTGGCTTACTCTTTCACCCTGGTGAGATGTCTTAGAGTACCGACAATGGAACACCCCACACGCTACCCACTGCTTGACTAATCCTGGTGTGTCCCCTTGGTAGAAGGCCTCCAGACGATTTAATGAACTGGCCGTATCGTTTCAAGTGTCACACCGGGAAATGAAATTGCACCAGCGACCCCTGGACTGCAATCCAATCTGCTGACCACTACCATTCTTTACAATTCTTTAAGCTGTGTGTGCCTACATGTCACTTCTAAACAAGCTCCGCTATTATCGCAGGCTTTTGTTGTTTGTTTCACGTGGTTTGCTACTAAGGCATCAAAAAGAATGCACTTTCAAGAAAGCAGCAACAACCCAGAATCGAAATGAATAATTTACACAAAGTAATTCAACCGCTACTGGGAAGTCGCATCGACCCGGTTTGAGTTGCGTTGTTAAGCCGTAAGTTTGGACGATTATTGCATCTGTAACGATGTAGGTTTTCACGGCTCGATGCACGGTGATTGTTGCTTCGAAAAGCTGCTCTCTTGGGACAGCCGCGTCGATCGCTCCCTCTCTCCACCTCGCGAAGTTTCACCTCCTCACACGCTAGAGGCATCCTGATGCACAGTGTGTGTGTGTGTCGTGTGTGTGACTCCTATTTATATGTAGTTACTATGTATGTTTGTAGTTCATAGTCTTTTTTGTCTTGTGAATCTCAAATGCTTCACAAATTAATGTTGTATATTTATGGTGGATGGCTGCTGGTACTCGCATCTTGTCAAAACCGAGTCTGTGTTGTTTGCTACACTGTGTGCTGCCGTTGCTGATTTATCCGTATGCAGCAAACGCACTGCTGCGTCGTGCTCTTTCTTTCTTGTGGATATTATTCTTCCTGTTTGCCTGATGTACACTTCCTCATAGTTGCTGCAAGCAATGCAATGCACGCCTTCTGTCCGTAACAACAGTAGGTCTTTGGGTGATTTGAGTAAGTCTTGTATCTTCTGTGGGTTGTGAAGACTGTTTTTGTTATATATATTTGTTTTATTACGTCGCAAGAATCCCGCATCAAGACCTTGCAAGCTCACTGGATACTTTCTACTGTAATTATAATTCTATTCTAAGCAGCATCTACGAAACATCTTATCCCAGCGTGCCAACCATTGCACCACGGCAGTTTTAACATGTGGCCGTACGTATGTGAACCCCTTGATAAACCCCTCATCTTTCTGATTCCCACCTGTCAGGACCTGCAGGCAGAGATCGAGGGGCAGCAAGACACATTCGGAGGTTTGACGGAGAGTGGGCAGCGCATCCTGCAGTCACTGGATGGCACGGAGGGCAGCACTGCCCTTCAGCGGAGAATCGACAGCGTGAACCAGCGGTGGCGTGAACTGCGTGACAAGTCCAGTAAAGCTGGGTCAGTGGGGCACCGTGGCGCAGTGGTAACACTCGGGCCTCACAGCAAGAAGGGTCTGGGTTTGATTCCCGACTCGGATGCCTTTCAGTGTGCAGTTTGTGAGTTCATTCTCTGGGTCCGTGTGGGTTTTTTTACCGGGAAAGTCAGTTTTTTTTATCCCCATGGATAAAAAGACACCTTGCCAATTGGCTGATAACATCTTAATATATAGAGGGAGCAATGCCTGCCAAATGTTGGCACCAACAAAACCAACTTCTCGACCTCTGAATTGTTTCCCTCTCTTTGAGTGAATGAATATGCGTTATAAATAGTAGATTATTAGCACTGCTCAGCAGATGGCACACGTCAAATTTGCAAGAAAAAATAAAGCGTAACTCAGTTTTTGATACGGATTTTCCCAGCTCAATCTAAGAGAATCGCTTTCAAGCGCTACTCCTTCAGACGAGAGAAACGTTGAGAAGAAGAGAGGAGGGACGCGCAACACGGCTATCTCGAAGGAGCAGCTCTTGAGAGCAATCCTAAATTAATTATTTTGTCGCACATTGTTTTTACAAATTCGAAAATAATCTCGCTTGTGCTCGCAAGCCGCACGGACAACAGAGGGAGTGGATGTTGCGCTCGGAACAGAGCCGCGTTGATTGATGGCTTGTAATCCGTCGTCCACGCAAGTCCGAGTTTGCGGTATTAACAAGGACAGCGCAGCATTGCGATAAACGCCTGACAGCTCTTTATAACCACATTCAAATAGTATGGGTAATATATATGCTAATGTATGTTATCACACCCCATAACACCCCTTGATCCACCATTTGCTTCAGCAAGTTGCCTGCCCCCCCCCACCCTGGGCCTCTTCACAGAGAGATTGCCAGTTTGTGAGCGAGAGGGCCTCTCATCCATGCTCGCCTGCGTTCGCCGTTTCCCATTGTGCAGTGAAGCGATGCCACTTGTGATAATGCGGTCGGTCGCATTTGATGTCCGCGCTGAAGAAATTAATCTTGTAATGCAGCTCAAAGCACGGGTCATTTTGTAAACAAGCTGCTGGGGAGTCCTCATTAAGCACCATTCATGACTCTGCTCTGAACTAATAAGTACAAAACAAGTCCCGCGGGAGACAAGCACCTCCGGCCTTCACTCCACAAAAAAAACTGAGCGATTTTAATACTTCTGCCAATGCACCTTCTGCACCAACATTGTGGTTTAACGTGGATACCATCATCATTCTCAGCCACTGGCTGGCTGATGGGGTTTCCCTCTCTGTCATCACCATGCGCCCCAATGTTCACTGTGGCTGCCATCCATCTTACTGCTGCACCCGTGCTAAACTCACCGCTCCACTTCCCCGGTTGACGTGGTCCCAACTTCAGCTACCAGTGCGTCGCCAGTCAGCTGGACCATCCAATATGCCGCGTCCTGCGACCGTGTGCCACGCAATCCTGTCTACGCGTCTTCATCGCCAGAGCGATGCGTGTTCATGCGCGTGTTCGTGCGCGATGCACGTGTCTGTGTACGCGATGCCCAGGCACGGCATGCCCCTGCAGCGGATGATTGGAAGGTCTCCCGAGTGGCTCAAAGAGCTGCTGGCCTGGCTCGACGATAAGGAGAAGGATCCCAGGGGACAGGTGGATGGGGATGTTGGAGGTGATTGGGAGAGCGTCCACAAACAGCTTGAGGAAAACAAGGTGCTTGTGAGAGACAGTATCGTAAAGCATGCTATCCTAAATGATACAAAGCACCCATGCCTCACAAAAACAAGTTCTGTCTGAGGCAGTGCGATTCCTACCTCGGGTGCCTTTCTGTAAGGCGTTTGTTTTATTCTCTCCCCCCATTCTGCGTGGATTTCCTCCAGGTTTTCTGGTTTCTTTCCACAAAAAAAACACTCATTAATTAATATGCCGATAACATCAAAGTATTTAGGATGCAGTGTCTGGCAATTGTTTGCAGCGGCTGATTAAATATCTGCCTACCCCCTCCCCGCCTCTCTGCATTTTCCTCACCCTTCTGTATCGATGCCTCATCCATGATCAGGCATGGAATTTGCATGGTTTATAAATTATATTAAACTTGTTATAGTAGTAGTGATTGTGATATCAGCGTACAATATGCTGCGTTGATAAGAGGGTTGTCGGCAGAGGGCTGTGCGGCATAATCCGTTGTTTTACTGTACTGTGCTCAAACATCTGTGCTCCTAACTGGGTTTATTGACATTTCTAAAATGGCCTCAATCTGTAATTATCATTGCTCAATATTTTTCTGCTGTGGTGGATTTTTCCCATCGTTTCCGAACTTGACTGGAGACGCAGGGTTTCTGCACCACCTTAATCTGAAATCTTGTTTTTCAGCAAGGACTGACAGGACAAAACCTTATTATGTGTGGGCAGAACTTTGTGGCCAGCATTAGGACGTTGGGAAAACTATATCATGGAAGTAATTATGTTAGAAAATCTCTTAACTTCTTGTGTCACCATTTCGGTTACCCTTCCTAATTTAGCTCAGGAATGAGGCACGGGACTTAGCTCTGGGCTGATTCATAGCGAGTAACTGCACCCAACTGATTCATAGCGAGTAACTGCACCCAACTGATTCATAGCGAGTAACTGCACCCAACTGATTC
>JAZEWT010000021.1:15872063-15888268 GCA_036362905.1 Mordacia mordax
CGAAGCTCACACGTGAATCAGAGTGGACACCACTTAGTATAATAATTCATATAGAATAGCTCCTTCGGGTTATTCGTGTCCTAAGAATGCCAGGTTGTGGAATTCCACGTGTCAGATTAGTCCACAAACCAGAAGAGAAGCTACGTCTGTGGTGAATACAATGTAAAAAAGGACACATCAGCTAATTGATTCACTACAATTCGGCCGTGTCTGATCTATCTGTGATGCACGTATATGCTTTGTGAGAGGACTGTTGATGCGTGAGTGTCGCTGCGGGATAGATAAAACTGGGTTTTTGTTTCGATGACATTTACGGAGAATTCTTACATTTCTTGAACACATTTGAAGATGGGTATTCAGGACGTTGCTTTGACAGTACGCTGCCTGTTTCTCCAATGAGAAGACAATGACTGCTCTGTGCTGGACATCCCTCCCGTCCAATTCTTCAAACACCAAGGGACATGCCCCCTGCAAGCTTAAAGTAAAAAAAATATATAATCCTGGAATGTACTGTTCCCGGGAAAATCACCCTTACACCCATCGATGCATTACCTTCTTCCTGTTTTTTACGTAATTGGCACAATTTCCCAATTGGGGGATATCTTTATGAGGCGACAGACCAGTGAGGTTGCACAGATACACGATACACCCTGGAATTTGTGGCATGTAACAAAAACTTATTTTGTGATATACACACATTTTAATTAGCTTTTTGGCAAATTTTATTTTTGTATTGATATTTGTTTTTTCGCCTGAGGATGCTTCCAACGTTGGAGGCGAAACGTCGAGAAGGAGACGCTTGGCGCGATCAACGCAGCTATCCGGAAAGAACAGCTTTTTGGAAGCAGTCATTTGTGTTTTCTCCAAAACGATTTCAGCTTAATCCAAATAGACACATTCAGTGATGCTTGAAACACTTGCTTATAATCTGTAACCCCTTTCTCACCCTTCTCTGACGCACGCTCTGAAACACACAGAATTATAGAAACACAGAGCCCCCTTACAATGGCATTATTTGTTCCACATGTCCATGACGACCAAGCATAACCCATTCTCCTTATGCCTGTGGGCCCAATGAGTAGACAGGCAGCTGTCATTTGACGGATTATGGCTAATGGGAGCCCTGGGGAAGGGTTTCACAGGGCTTTGCTCAAGCCTCGAGCTTTTGGTTGTAAGGGACACTGAGGTCTTCAAACACTACACGCATGGCCTCCCTTTACCACCTTTGAACCACAATAATCCAAAATTTATAATTCGAAGGCGAATTTCTGAGATTTACTGATTTCACAGTCACAGCTCCATTGAAAGGTTGACAATTCTCAAAATACCAAAGCAGTGCGGAACCTTAGTTGCACGGTGTACCTGGTCTAATGGATAATTCAGATCTGGAAATCTGTGCCAGAAATATCGAGAGCCCAGCTCTCAGGAAGGTAGCAAGTTGCAGCAATTCAGAGCACCGGGGGAAATTAGTCGGGACAGTTACTTTAAGCAGCATGTCGTTTGACTGTGGGAGGAAACCGGAGTACCCGGCAAAAAGCCACGCAGAGACGGGGAGAACATGCAAACTCCACACAGATTGGTTACCGAGCCAGGAATCGAACTCTTGAAAAACAAGGCGGCAGCGCTACCCACCGCGACACCACCGTGGCGCCCCTTTCACTAATTGTGAACTCCTCACCCACTCGTTGTGTGTCCCCTCACTCTGCCCCCCAATACAGAAATTCAGAGAGGAGCTTCAAGTGAAGGAAGATGAGGTCATCTCCGTTATGGACTCGGCTGACATTCTCTCATCAGGAGAACAAGCCAATGATGGTAAAAATATACAGCAGTCGGAATTGTGTTGATGTAACCCTGGATTGTGTCTTTCTGTTTCAGGAGGGCATACACAATCCCACGGCACAGCACACAATGTTATGCAAACATTAAACAAACGTTGAAGGTTGAAGAGAATGAGTCAAGATATAATCTGCTTTTGTCTCTCATTGTGTCGCTGGCTTCCTGGTGTTTTGAACCTTTGCACCTGTGCTCTGCGTTTATGGTTTTTAAAATGAAATAATATGAACGTATGTGCCCCCCTCCACTGACCAACATGGTGAAGTATGGTCAAACAAACCCTCACGGCCGACACGGCATGGGGAGACCATAATCCAGCAGTGGATTGACTGCAAAATAATATTAATCCCTGTAATTTAAACCTATGATTGAAAAATCAGTTTTCGCTCGCACTCCCTCTGCATATGATTAAGTTCTGTGGCAGCAGCCCTTCCTTGATGACAGGACACTGGTGAGCTTCAGATTGAGTAACGCGTCTAAGCCTTGATGACGCCTTGGGAAATCGCGTCACACATTTATCAAAGTGTATTTTCCCTCTGGGTTATATGCGACACGCAATGCAATTAACAGATCATGTAGACTTTGGTCATTTAAAAAAATGTGAAAAGAACATCGGTGTCAAGGCAGCACCGCGTCGATTCAGATTTGATTTATTTTCAATTCTCCACACTAATATGTTGTGTGAATGAAAAGAATTTGTTTCTCTGCCATTTTCCGGTTGTGTACTTATCTCTTCGTTTGCTCGTGTCATTTTTAATCCTTCGGATTAATTTCGCAAGCAGCTGTCAAGCCGTCAGAATGGCTCACTGTATGTGTGTGTGTGTGCCCATCGACCCTCCACGTGACCTCCAGGTGCATCTGGCCTGGCACAGGCACCGTGTTGATGTCACCATCACTTAATGGTGAACGATGGCTGTTGTTATTGCTGCTTTCACCCTTCTTGGTAAAATGTTCCTTTTTACGTTTGGGCCCAACTTCGCTTGTCATCTCTCCCAGCTCCCTTCTTGGCTCATCGGGTGGTGAATTCATCAACAATGCAAACACGGTAACGACCCGGCCACCGCTAGGCAGCACTCTGAGTAATCGTGCACCCCCTGTTTACACGTGCAAAATCAGTAGGAGAACAGTCATATCACACATACACAGACACCACTTGTGGTAATAACAAGCCCTGCATGCATTCAACAGCGAGAATACTGATAGACAGTGGCGGTTGTCTCATCTCATCTCATTGTCAGAAACCGCTTAGTCCTGTACAGGGTCGCGGTGAACTGGAGCCTATCCCGGCATACACAGCGCAAGGTAGGGATACACCCACGACGGGACGCCAGTCCATTCCGGGCACTGCGAGCAATTTAGCCTGGAAGCCAATTAACCTATGCAGCAGCATATTTTTTGGACTGTGGAAGGAAACCAGAGTTCCCGGCGAAAACCCACGCTCACACGGGGAAACCATGCAAACTCCACACAGAAAGGCACTCGAGCCAAGATTCGAACCCGGGACCTTCTTGCTGTGAGGCGACAGCAGCTGTTTTGTACGTCTTTAAATTAAACAGCGGCTCCCTTGAGCCAATACCTCCACGGTTGGCCGTGATGCGTGTGTCGGTTAGCCGTTGGATTGGTAGGCCACAGGTGCCAGGTTAAATGTCCGTACGCGCGCACGACGACACCCGGCAGTAGTTTGTCTCCCATCGATGTTTCTGTCCACCTGGTGGGGGGTGGGGGTCGATTCTGACCGATCACTTGGCTGGACGCTATGGTGACCTTCACCGTCGTCATCAGCACGACCATTCTCACCATGATCATCACGTTGATTCTGTCGTCACAGCTCTAATCATCACCATCAACGCCCCTCGCCTTCGTCATGTTTTGCCTCCCGAGGTTTAAACATTGTGAATGAGGGTGAAGGAGCACTCGACATGGCTATCCCGAAATAACTTTTATGAAGAGCAATTCTCAACACATATCGGAGCCGTGACAAAAGTACATTAATACATCGTCAACACCATCATTATATTCATCCTCTTGACATCTTCAAACCTCGTCTCAAGACTCGCTTGTTCCATAAGACTTTCAAGTCCTCTCGCTCGGACTGTTGATGCGGCTCAATGTTGTCATGCCGGGATGATGGCTTTCTGCCGACCTGTGCCTGCTCAGGAACATTTATTCCTTGTTTGTTGAAGATTTTGTGTCACTTATTTCATGTCCTATAATTGAATACTAATATTTGACTTTAAGTTGAACTCTCCCGATGTTGTTGTTGACGTGCCGTTCTCTCCACAGCTCGGATTTGTAAAAAAAATCCTCCAAAAAACGTTATTGTTCATTTGCCGTTCTTATGTCGTTGTTGTTGACGTGCCATTCTCTCTGCAGCTCTGTGCAGCACTTTGTGGCCCTCGGGTGAAAAGCGCTCCAGAAATGCAATTATTATTATCCTTCATCATTATCCTCCTATCATATAATTCATATAACTATCACTCTCACAACACGACCATCTTAATTACCACCATCATCATAATGACCACCATCACCTCCACGCTTTGTGGTCATCATCATCAACAATACTATCATCATCATCATCATCTTCATTGTCTTCTTCCTCTTCATCGTGCAATACAGTCCATTACAGCTTAGTGTTTTCCTTCCACCTGTTACACTGAAATCATCGTTCACTGCTTTACGCGGGACTGTTTTGCAGTATCTGTAATATAATAATCGGCCCAATTAATAATTTTTTTATACATGCGGGTGGAAACTGGACCACCCAGAGAAAGGCCACGCAGCTGATGGAAAAACATGACAATTAATAAACTTGCTGAACTGCATTCTCCTGGCAAGCCCACAGTCTAAGGCCCTGAGTTAGATCCCCATATAAAGGACTTTTCTGTGTGGAGTTTGTATGTTCTCCCCGTGCCCATGTGGCATTTCGCTGGGTACCCCGTTTCTTACAACCCAAGGACTTGCTGTCTATGTCAGTTTGCCTGATGAAATTGTCCCCGGTTCCCTGCGAGACTGACGTCCCATGCTGGGTACAGCCCTTGCCTTGCACCCTGTGTCTGCCAAGATTAGTTTTGGCTCATCACGAGCCTCCGCAGCAAGGATGCACAAAAAAATCAGTCATATTGCATTGTCAACAAATATATATTTTTGCCTACTTTAGAATAGACTCCTATTTAACATGGGCCTACAGCACTATAGCCGACTGTAAAATGCCCTGTGTGCCTGCAAGGGGATGGGGCATTCAGAGAGGGAGCGGTTGTCGTTACCCGTTCGTGGCTTTAAGTGGAACTGGACCTCATGAAAAATAAGTTGTGCACCCCTGGTGTACATTACTGAGCGAGCACTGATAATGAATTAATCTATGAATTGACGCGGGGAATCGACAGATGTTTATTTTTACAGCATAAGAGAATCCAGTCGTGAGCTTGGAAGCTCTGCATGCGGGATTCCTGCGACACAAAAAACGTCCGAACGGACAAACAACGCGAAAAACCAAAGGGCCTGAATATATGTACCTGCGCGTGTCTCGCAGGGGGCGACTCGGCGAGCAGTGGTCTGACGTCCTGGAGCGAGCGCCTGGAGAAAGTGATGGCCGCGGCGGAGCAGCGAGCAAACCGCCTCTCCTGGGCGCTCGCTCGCCTCGGGGTCCTTCAGGCCTCGCTGGACGAGCTGCACGACCGGCTTGGTCATCGGGCAGCCGACGGGACGCTGGTGACTCCGAAGGGGGACAAGGAACCTTGCGGCGACGGAAACGGCGACCAGGAGGTAGAACGCGTCTCGTGCGCTCTGAGATTGGTTTTTGAGTAAATTGCGTCAACCTGCTGGGGATAAGACTCAGCCTTAAACAGGAAGGTTTTCTGTCATCAGTCTCAAAGTTTGTGACAGTCGGGGGGTGGGGCGGAAATGTGGTTTCTGCAATAGCATCATATTGAGAGGGTTGATCACCATGATGTATAGAAGGAACAGTACCAGCTAAATAACACGTGGCATCTGAAGGGGCTTGTACATGAAAATGTGAGTCCTTCACTGCACCTGAAAGAGGCATTGATGGCCCCATTGAATTTGACCCATCTGGATATTTCCCTGCGTATCTTTGATCTACAAACTTCAGTTAAAATCACAGCGTCACTCTCTCTGAGTGTTCCTTGTGGGTTTCGTAGGGGTTTTTTTTTAAGGAGGATCCTGCCAGGCTCTCACAGTAGGAGGTGGTGATTGCTATGTATTTTCAAATTGAGTAACTCTGACTGGATCGTCCTGTGCCAGTCACTCACCCCTTCATCATCTCATCATTCATGCGGCTGATTAGGCCATTGTGTGTTTGTCGCGCATGAACGCAAAGTGGAGCTGACATTTAAATGCTGCCAAAACTGACAGCGCCGCATACTGAGCGGTGTCACACTCGTTTGAGAAATGATGGGGACATTGCGGAGAAATTAAGCAAGTCAGCTATGCACTGCGTAGGAATTAAACGCGATACGAAATTACACTTTTCAGAGGACTTTTTTGGCATTTGTTGTTTTGTTCATCTCACAACGAATGTCAAATTAAATTTCCTTTCAAGTGAAAAATGTTTCTGAAAAATAACCAAGTGCTGCTGGTTGCATAATTACTTTTTTTGCAGCTTAAAAAGTAACTTCATGTCCTTATGTCCGACGATTAAACTAAAAACCCACATATAATTATATTACAATTCTTACTTCCAAAGCACAGCCACAGTGGTAATATTAAGCACACTGTGATTACAATCATGAAGTCACCATGCTCGTTTACATCTCCCAGCACAAAAGTGCTGGGAGATGTAAACGATGCCTGCTTCAGTCCGTGCCGCAGTGTAAAGTTACCGCAGTGTAAAGTTACCGCAGTTGGTCGATCAGCAGGCCACGTGTCGTGGGATAAGGTGTGGGCACGGTGGCTCGGTGAGCAGTGCTGCTGCCTCTCAGCACGGAGTATCCGGCTCACCTACCCGAGCCAGGTACCTTTCTGTGTGGAGTTGGCTCGTTCTCCCTGTGTCCCCGTGGGTTTTCGTCCGATTCTTTGGTTTTCTCCTACAGTCCAAATATATGCTGCCTAGGTTAATTGCCATGGTCTAAAATTTCCCGCAGTGTACTGAGATGTCAGTTACTTACATCTCCTCACTGAACAACTGTGAAAAAGAGCTATACAGCTGAACGGTTCCTTCCAGCATAAATGAAGCTGACTGTATGACCACCTGTGTAAATACATCTGGCCAGTGTTAGGGGTGAATGTATCTTCAATTACCTATTGGTCCTATCATATCACAACCGCTCTGCCCACCTGCACTGTGCTAAATGCTTCTGCCACTTTATTGCCGGTACGCCATACCGGACCACATCGGCTTACTTTCACATAGTCGGTCAAAATACGTCCTGTAGATGGTGCTCGAGAGACTCGGAGGCCCTTGCTGTCAGTGGTATCGTGAGCAGTCGGCGCCAATGCTCCCCCGGAAAGTGCACACGCTCTCTCACTTGTAGAACAATCGGTTGGGAGAGTGACTCCTCCAGATCGCCGTGCGGCTTGACTCAAACGTACGATCGGTCAGCGCGCCACAGCCGCCACGCTCCAGCGTGACGTTACGCGGCCACAGGCTCGTCTTCGACAGAGCAGACGCAGGCTGCCCTGCGCTAGTCGTCGTGTGGCCAGGCCATTGTTGTCATCATCACTGGCAAAGTTAAATTTGATGAGGCAATAACACCCGCGGCAGTCGTGCCCTTCACGGCGGTGAGCGAGAAGCCAACGTCATAAACACACCGCGCGTAGCTTATATTAACGACCGTGCGCGTATATCTCTGAGGCATTAAATAAAATACTTAAAAACGGAACATATTTTCGTGGGAGGCTTGAGAGTTCTCCTGGGGCTATCATTAAACAAGGCATTCAAGTAAATTAAAACGGTAAAGGTGCAACCCTGCAATATCTTGCTCAGGACACTTCCAGCGGAATACCTGCCAATTCTGAGAGCTCTATAGTGTCCTTCCCCGGAGTATGTGTCCCACTCTTCCACCTATCCTCAGTAAGATAATCCCAACGTTTCGGCACGATCCCTGCATGACGTCGCTTTCTTGGTGGAAGCTTCCGGCGCACACAGCGAAACGTCGAACATCGGTGCCTTGCAGTGTGACCCTAAAACGTGTGAGAAAGCAACACGACCACCAAAAACACACGCAGTTCGATTAGCCGACAATTATACTTCATTATCATGGTATTTGCTGTTTAATTAAACTTTGCACCTCGCTCGCTGCCACCCTGGCCATTCCAGAGCATCGAGGAGGAGTCGAGGCCATTGGCCGAGGAGATGAGGTCGGTGGAGGAGACTGTGGACGAGCTCGCCTCCTCTGGCATCGCCCTCTCCTCTTCCACTCAGCAGAGACTCCAGGAGGTGACGTCAATGTGGCAGGAGATGCAGGTGAGCGTTGCAGTTGCCATGCCCTGCTGCCCCCAGAATCAATGTGTCAAGGTTCACTACCCTCAGAATCTGTACCAAACAATCTACTGTTGATTTACATGGTGGTCCACATTTCTTGTGAGCTCCATTTCATAGGGGCTCTTTGCTGGTTGGTGTTATTTTGTGATCCCTCAGGCTCACTACAAGCTGTCCTTCAATAGCATGTATGTGCGTTTCAGCCATTTAAAATAAATTTATTTGGGTTAATTAAGTCTTTTGGTACCTTTTTCCAGTACAAAAATGTAACAACGAAAAGAGGCCTTACCATTTCAGGCAATAATACAAATGTTAAGCTCTTTGAAGACCAATTAGACTCCTTTTAGAAGGCATCAAGCTTGCTTATGGTAAAATACGCAAACAGAATACTCTGATAATGTATGCATTGCACTTTAAACTGATTGGCTAACATCAGAGATGGCTTTCTTTGGATGTTAGTCTCAGTGCTAGCAAGCAGTCAGCTGAAAACAAAGCAAATATCAATGCACTGATGTAGGTTTTCACGGCTCGATGCATGATGATTGCTTCGAAAAGCAGCTTTTCGAAGCAATCATCAAATATCAGGGCATTAGTAGTTCAGATGTTGTCCTGAGCTGACTGCCTTTTGACAACACCTGGCGATCACTGGGACTCGGCTCAGTTCCATGTTCACTCCCTGAGACGAGCACCAGGTGGAGACAGCCTATGGACGAGAGTCACATCAGAGCAGGTGTTTCCAGTGAGTGGCTGCGATCGTTAAAGGAGGACAAGAGACTGTTCCCACTGTTAACGCTATGGGCACCTGCAGGTGTTAAGATCTTAACACCTGCATAATCGCCAGATACGGTAAAACCTATTGTAATTTTATGTTCCCACTGTGTTCATCGTATGCATGATATGTACAGCATGTTCTGTTTAGAGACGCTGTGTGTTAGGCTGTGGTCGTGCGTGTACATGTACGAGTGTGTATACATGTACTAGTGTGTACATGTACTTGTGTGTATAAATACGTACAAAACCTATTATGTAACATGGTAAAAGCACTCAAGTGTGCTTATACAATAAAAATGTTTTATCTTATAACAAATATTTAACCGCAATGTTTTTAATCTTTAGAAACTATAATCCTTCAAACCTAATAAATGTATCTGAAATGTAAACACACCTTTGATTTTCAAATTAACAATAACAAAAAGTCTCGGCGAAATGTCTACGAGGAAAGTTCCGATTGCTGCCTAGACACGGTCATGTAAATCCGTGGCTGGATGGAATTTTCCCATTGCCGCGTGTGTTTTCACGAGCTCATACATTGCGCGAGGGTGCGCTCAGTTGACCGCGTCGCCCATTTTTAAGCTGAAAGAAACCGTTCAGCGGTGTGGCTCTTGTTAGCGGTTGCCCAGCAGGGAGGGGTAAGCAAGTTACAACATCTCACAGGACATCGGGGGCAATTTAGTCAGGACAATTAACCTCGGCACCGTGTTTTTGTACTGTGGGAAGAAAACAGAGTACCCAGTGAAATCCCACAAGGACATGCAAACGCCTCACGGAAAAGTACCCGAACCTCGGACCGTGTGTGAGGCAGCAGTGTTACTCACTGTGCCACTGTGCCCGCCCACGTGTGAGCATATGGCACTGACTGAATCATCACAAAGGACAATTTTTATGAAGAACCACCTGGGGACAAGTGCAGATGATGGATGGCATTCTATCTCCGAGCGATGACCTTTCAGGTCAGCCCATAACTTCCCTTCCCAAATTCTAAACCATTCTTCGTGTCCTCTCCTTCAGAGTAAATTATAACATTGCAACCACATATTTTTAACTGTCTCAATTCATGCCATACTCGCCAAAGTTATGAATTACTTGACTTTCAAAGAGCCCCTGTCTGCCACAATTAAAAGCCGAAATGGAAGAAAATGTTCCGTTTATGCGCTGGGATTTTTGCACCAAGAATTTCTTTAACTATTAGTCGTGCTTTTTCATTTTGTTCCGAGGAGCAAAAGTTGTGCTATTGTGCAGCCCCAACGAGGCTGTCAGTGAAGATACATCTTCCCATAATTCCTCTACTCAGGCTTTATACAGAAGCACGTGCGAGTCTCATTCATCATCTGCTATCTGGGCACCGCACGACCTCGTTCAAACGATGGATCCTCGCAGCGCATGCTGCTGATCACTAAATAAAATAATGAGAATTGTTCGGAGGGCGCTCTCGACACGGCTGTCCTGATAGAACAGCAATGGGCAGTAGTTCTCATACATGAAACCGCAAAAAGCTTCAAAAATAAAACAGTCTGAGATAAAGCTTCTATACAATTTTAAACTGTTTAAATCCTGGCTTATAATCACTCCATTATTATTTCGAAATTTAAATGGTGCATTTTTTTATTCATCATCATCATCAATATCAGTACCCGCTTAATTCTGTACAGGTTCATGGGAGGCTGGAGCCTATCCCGGGAGACACACCGCGCAAGGTGGGGCTATACCCAGGATTTGACACCAGTACATCACAAGGCACACTTTTTGGGGCAATTTGCTCAGCAAGCCAGTTAACCTAGGCAGCAGCGTGTCTTTGGATGGTGGAAAGAAACCGGAGTACCTGGCAAAAACCCGCGCGAATATGTGGAGAACATGCAAACTTCACACAGAAAGACATCCGAGCTGGGAATCGAACTCGTGAGGCGACAGTGCTACTCACTGCACCTCAGCACCAGTGCTGAGAGGCTTAAACATTGGGAGTCTGATTAAACGTCGAACTTTACCAGCTGGGTGGAGTAGTGGTCCAGTGGTTAGTACGCGGTTTAAAAAGAAATCAGCAAACCTGAGTTTTCGTGATTGTGCCACTGAAAACATTCATGGTGAGTGATGTCTGAACCGGTCCTGGCTTTCCTGACTGCCTCCATCGACCCACAGTGACTTGGCGTGGGGTAGTATGGTCAAACAATGCTCCCCCCCCCCGCCTCCCACATTGTGGGAGCCCGCATCCATCATTGACATTGCACTGTGAGAAAATTTCTCGTGAGAGCTACTCATTTGGGATAGTCATGATCAAAGATCCTCCTCTCTACGTCAAAGAAGAGCTGTACATTATTTTACATTTTGCATTAATTCTAACTGCATCGAATGAGTCGGAGTTGCTGTTCAGAACCCTTTGCCACCTGCACTCCCAGTTGTAATGCGAGGCACCGTTAACAACCACCGCAGACATTTAATGAGAGGCTAATTTCTCTCTCACCCCCTGCAGTCGTGGGATTGCACAGAAGTTAATTGAAAACCATTCGGCGCGATGTTTTGTAAGGACCTCCGCCCCCCTACGATGGTTTAATTGATAGTCGCAGACCACGTTCTGACTGTACTTGATAGAATTCCGTGCGAAGCGGTCATGTTGATTAATGATTCAGTGCTCACCAATTCGCTCAAACCGCCGCGCTCATCGGCACTCCAGTCGCCTCTCTGTTGCTCATCTCTAGCCGCCAGCACGGCTGCTTTACTGGCCTCGTGAACTTGGCAGTTAGTCTACTCGTGTTGAGGACTCGCCATACTGGATTCATCTGTTCCATCTCACCGAAATTGTGTTCAACCACCATACTATAGGTCGACAATACATCTTTCTATTTGCTTTGCTTCTCACACCACCAAACTTTGTTTTACCCACAGTTCTTACGACGCTTTTCAATTCAGGAAACGCCGACTCTTATCTCGTACACCTTTGGGATGGCGCGGTGGCACAGTGAGTAGCTCTGCAGCCTCATAGCAAGAAGAACTTGGTTTCTATTCCCAGCTTGGGTGCTTGTCTGTGTGGGGTTTGCGTGTTCTTCCTGTGTCCGCGTGAGTTTTCGCCAGCTACACAGGTTTCCTCCCACCGTCCAAAGACACGCCATAGCGTACGTTAATCGGTCTGTTGAGTATTTTGCCTCCAGTGCCCTGTGATGTACTGGCGTCACATCGAAGGTATAGCCACGCCTTGCGCCCTCTGTCTGCGGGGATAGGCTCCAGCCCCCCGGACCCTCTATAGGATTAAGCGAGGATTGATAATGATCACGCCTTTCGGTGGTGCTGTTTGTTGCTGTCCGCTTGGAAAATCATGCTTGTTGGCCTGTGCTCAGCACAGAGCCGAATAAATCCTGCCTCCAGGCACGAGCTGTGCTTCCTGCTTCTGGACCAAACTTTAGTTGTTTTTTTGTTATCTTTCTTGACCGGCAAACCTTTGTACGTGTCACTGCCAAACGCACACGTAGACGCGCGGGACGGATTGAGTTCGATTTGACTCGGAAACTGTAACTTTTTTTTTAATGCCCCGATCTGACCGAGCACCTGGAAATATCTCAGCTGGGCACAGACAGCACGCTTCGAGAATCACGAGCTTGGGTTTCATTCGCGGAATTTAGGGAGTGTGTGTGTGTGTGTTCAGCTGTAGCCGATGCGACAGAGATGGCTGAAGAGTTTTTTTTACCATTTTTTTGTTATGCTCGATTACCCAGGAAATCCTGACATGTTTGGTCAACGCCAGTCGTATTTTACTTTACGGTTTTTGTTTTTATGATTTGGACGAAAATAGTCGACCCAGAGGAAACCCCGTGTGGAAGAGAGCAGAACATACAAATTCCGCACGGAAATGTGCCCGAGTTTGGGAATTGAACCCAGAAAGTTCCTGCAGTGAATCACAAGCATTAGCACCACATCGCTCAGCTACCCAATGTGGCAGCCTGTCCTCATCAAGAAAGACCTGCTCTAGGTTTCTGCCAGTGACCTGAGCCTTGGATAAAGTGTTATATTTAAGAAACGGAATATTTCTCCTCAGAGTTGTCCACGCCCCTACCCAACACGAGGGCATTAAGAGAAAGAGAAAAGGTTATACCCATAGTTACGACATCAATATATAAATCTAACAATGATGGCCAAATGTAAGAAGTTCTGGCAGAAAAAGTTTAGCATCGAGTTTTGCAACACAAATCAAAACTTTACGAAATCATCCTCACCCGATTTATTCTATACAAGGACACAACAACAAGGTCATGACAACAGGTCACTGTGCCCGTGTTTCAGCTTCAGAGAATATTGGTTTCTTTCCTCAATCACTGTTTACTGCCGCAGTCGTATAACCATTATTAAATAATATATATTTTAAATGTACCGATGTACGTTTTCACAGCTTAATGCATGATCAGAGGCAATGGAAACCTTTTAAATGGAACCCTGTCTATTGTTCCTGAAAGAACGTGACATGGAATGGAAGACTTGACGACATATAAACAGCACAGCCACACATAGAACTCAGTCACAGAACGCCTGAAGATGCCTCCAATGTGAGAGGTGAAAACCTCGCAAAGGAGAGAGGAAGAGTGATCGATGCAGCTATCCCAAAAGAGCATCTTTTGGAAACAATCATTAATATTTAAAAATCACTTCTTTGTTGGCCATTTTTTTATAGTTTTCAGTCCACAGCTCGATGAAGGCATCATCTCCAATGTCTTGCCGGTTCCGTTTTTGACCATACTTCGCCAAGGAAGGTACAGGACTGGCTTCAATACCACTATCCATTGTTTGTAGCCATGGCTGAGAATGGAACTCAGGTCACCCAGGTTCAAAGTGCTGTGCCACTGCTTCCCAGTGAAGAGTATATCTACTCTACATATACTCATTCAGCAGTAGATATCCTCATTCAGTAGTAGAGATACTCATTGAACAGTAGAGATACTCATTCAGCAGTAGATATCCTCATTCAGCAGTATATCTACTCATTCAGCAGTAGATATACTCATTCAGCAGTAGAGATACTCATTCAGCAATGGATATCATCATTCAGCAGTAGATATACTCATTCAGCAGTGTATCTACTCATTCAGCAGTAGAGATACTCATTCAGCAGTAGATATACTCATTCAGCAGTAGATATACTCATTCAGCAGTAGAGATACTCATTCAGCAGTATATATACTCATTCAGCAGTATATCTACTCATTCAGCAGTATATCTACTCATTCAGCAGTAGATATACTTATTCAGCAGTGTATCTACTAATTCAGCAGTAGATATACTCATTCAGCAGTAGATATACTCATTCAGCAGTGTATCTACTCATTCAGCAGTAGATATACTCATTCAGCAGTAGATATACTCATTCAGCAGTATATCTACTCATTCAGCAGTATATCTACTCATTCAGCAGTAGATATACTCATTCAGCAGTGTATCTACTCATTCAGCAGTAGATATACTCATTCAGTAGTAGATATACTCATTCAGCAGTGTATCTACTCATTCAGCAGTAGATATACTCATTCAGCAGTAGAGATACTCATTCAGCAGTAGAGATACTCATTCAGCAGTGTATCTACTCATTCAGCAGTCGAGATACTCATTCAGCAATGGATATCATCATTCAGCAGCAGAGATACTCATTCAGCAGTATATCTACTCATTCAGCAGTAGAGATACTCATTCAGCAGAGAGATACTCATTCAGCAGTAGAGATACTCATTCAGCAGTAGAGATACTCATTAAGCAGTATATCTACTCATTCAGTAGTAGAGATACTCATTCAGCAGGAGAGATACTCATTAAGCAGTAAATATACTGTGAAATTAGTGTTTTTTGCCACTCATCTCCCCATTCCCACTATATCTGCTAACCGTCACCTTGTAGCGCCAAGCCATCCAAGGGCCCACAAAACAATATTATTGCTCCCCTGCAATCCCAAAAGGAATTCTATCCATCAAGCGTGGACATCTCAATATCCCACAACACTTACCGTCGCCACAGAAATGCCCAAAAATGGTCTGCAATGCGAGGCTTTAGCTCAGGAAGTCAAGGTGCTTTGCGCAAAGTCATGACCCAAACTAAAAACCAGCACAAAACAGAATCCAAGCAAGCGCGGGAGAGATGGTCGCGGCTGCCGGACACACACACGGGTTATCTTTCAGCGAAAGGGGAGACGTGCGGCTGTCTCGGAGCTGACTGAGGCCTGTGGTGCCACACCTAAGTCCAGCACCTGACGTTTCAAATAAACAGTGTGTCTGGGCCCTTAGTTGTTCTCTAATCTGTTCAGTCGGTGAGACCGTTCAGAAACCCAATGATGCCACCCACGTGGGAGGAGGTGACACATCGGGAAAGAGAGACAAGGTGGAACGCTAGGCGCAGCTATCCCGAAAGAGCAGCTAAGAGCAATTCTTATCACCCATCGACCAATGAAAACCTACACCGATCTGACTTACTCTCGAAAATTATTAGTAGTGAAGACCTTGCATTTATTCTCATTTCGGTCTCTTGAAGGTGGCTGAAGAACAATTTTTGATGTTTAAATTACGTTGCGAGCTATTAGGGATAACATGGGATGAGTGTAAATCTTTCAAAATGTAGATCCTTTGTAAGCTGTCACCATTCCCATCATTATATCCTTAACGTCCCTCTATATTCATCACCAGCATTATTAGTCACTGCTTAATCCTTAAGAGGCGCAGGGGGCTGGAGCCTATCCTGGAAGACACAAGGTTCAGGTAATCGCTATACCCAGGATGAGACGCTAGTCCATCGCAGGGCACTGGGGACACTTATGTCAGGCCAATTAACCTAGAAGGCCTGTCTTTAAACTCTGGGAGGATACCGGGGTACCCAGAGAAAACTCAACTCGGACACGGGAAGAACATGCAAACCCCACAAGTAAAGACATCCGAGCCAGGAATCGAATCTCTCGGACCTTCTTTCTGAGAGGTGGCAGCGCTACTCACCACGCATGCGCACCATCTCCTTTTTAAAATCTAAACGTAAACATCCCCGTGATTACGCCGTGCGCGTCTGTGCCACTGCTCTAGCTCGAGTCCCCAGCGAAAGGTTCCTCTCCACAAAACCAGCGCCGCCCGCTCTTCTCTAAATCCAAAAACATCCCCCGCAAGCAACCCCTGAATACGTCCCCCGCAAGCAACCCCTGAATACA
>JAZEWT010000021.1:15888314-15925456 GCA_036362905.1 Mordacia mordax
ACCGGAGCCGAGAGACTCGAACCCGGGACCTTCTTGCTGTGAGGCGTCAGCGCTAACCACTGCGCCACCGCGCCGCTGGAATCGGAGCTCTCAAATGTTCGCGGCTCGCGTCATCGTCGCAAGTGGAGCGTCGCGGACGACGAGGCCCCACGAGCTGCAGGGCGCACGTCATCGCTCGGCAAGGGCCCGGCGGCGTCTGTGTGTCCGGAGCTCAGCAGGGAATCAAAGGGACCGCTTTGTGCAGTCGCGTTCTGTTTCACCCTCGAACACCTCCTTTGCGCCGCGCGACCGTGGCGCCAGGTGGATTTCTTGTTCCGCTGCGGGAGCCGAGCAGGGCCGGTGACATCAGGGGGCAAAAATTCAGTGGGAACGTGCGTGGATGGTGTGATGATACCGTGTGCTCGCAGTGGACTGATCGTCGTGCGAATGATGGTTAGAGAGGCACATACATGGTGCGACGATGCTATGACTTTCGAGTTTACCGGCTGAGGTCACACACAGTGAAAACCCTTCACTGATCCCGAATCAGATTCAGATGTCTTCTGAGGCCAGTGCAGCAATGTTTGGTTCTGGCTCATAATGGAAAATAGCAGTGGAAAAAAACACCAGAACTGTGGCCGTTCAATATTGTACGTGCGGTGAGGTGATGGTCGTTTGGCTTGGGAAGCATGCTGAGAGCATTGAGCTAATGGTCGAACAGCGCCTTATGCTGTCTAGCAATTACGACTCTGGTAGACGATGATGGCCGATGCCCACTTGAGAGCAGCTGTTAAACATTTACTTCTGAGTGATTCGGGCATTCCATTTTTGTGTCTGAGAGCTGGTGAATTGCATATACATCCACCCACTCAACCCACTCACCAATCTGCAAGTTTCACTTCTGGCAGCGTGAGGTTATATGATCCACAGTTGAGCATCCATACATAGAAGCCTACTGTTGTCTGCTAGATTTATTGAAATATTGATTTGATTGATCTAAATTGTCTGAAATGTATTAAATGTGAGACGTTTCCAAAATGTGCGCATTCACAGGAAATGTATACACAACATGTCGCGCCACAAAGATACGGTCGTTTTATCAAAGTACTTGTTTTTTCATCTCATCAGCTTGTCCGTTTAATTTTGCATTCATCAGGCCACGCTGGATGGTGAGATCGATGAATTCGAGGAGGCGAAGAGCGACCCACATCTCATGCCGAAAGCATACATCCCAAGTGAGTCTCTGACACTGGTGCACGCTGCCTACTTATCAATCTCGCCTGTCACACGCAGGTACATATTTCTGCTTCTCGCTAAATCTCAACTCGCACTGCCTGCAGCTGCAGAAGACAACGTGGGGGGAGGGGGGGTCAGCGGGGGGCGCGGGCACGGTAATCTCGAGGATTTGCAAGCATTCCGTGCGCCCCCACGTGCGGCGACATCTGATGGATTTACGGTGACGCGCGCGTACGCGCGTCCGACGATTCATTGGATTACGCCGTCGTGCGCTGCGCCGCTGTGAGAGTCGCCATCGATTTATCTCGTGAGATGGCCGAGCCGTCGCGCGCGACTCCGCGGGGTTTGCGTCCAGGCTCGGGAGAGTAAGGGGAGAGGAGAGGTGAAATTCCCCGGACCGGTTCAGATACGGCTCGTCACAGGCGTTAACCGTGGCCATATCTCGCATTCATGTCACCTGCTTCACCGCGCAGTGCGCTAACCACTCCTCCACCAGTCCATCTTTGAATTTGTTTCGCGTCGGACAACGGCTGCGCCTCCGTACTCCGTACAAGAGCGACGGGAACGGTGGAGAGTCACGCGATGGCGGGATGGAATCGCGAGCGGTGGCGCTTGCCGGTTCGCCGCACGCGTAATACGCCTGTGCACGCACTGTGGTTGAGGTTGGGCAGAAACGCCCTCGAGCAAGCAGCGTTCGTTTATTTGCAACGGAGTAGGCTCGCAGAGGTGGCACCGCCGAGCGTGTAAAGAGCTGGCAGCGGAACGACCGTCGCGCTGTGCGCGCGTGGCAATGCGAACGGGGGCTCCCGAGCGGGCTGAACTCCGTTGCGAAATCATTTTCACGGAGCACCTGCACGCAGTCTCGCGAGCGCAAGGTTTGGTCGCGCGCTTCACTGCGCCTTTCACACCGGCTCCCTTGTTCTCTTATCTCCGGCAAATCCGAGTGCCAAGGCCAGTGTCGTTTTGCTACGAGGCCAGCAGTGGGGATGTGAGGAGAGGCTTTATTCGCAGATTACAGAGGAATGGGGTGGGAGGGGGCCGGTAGTGCACCGGTTAGTGTGCTCCAAAATGAAAAAATAACAATGTGATCCAAGACTCTAATTTATGAATTGGCCAATAACATGATAATATACAGAATGCAGTGTCGAGCAGATGTTGGCGCTGGCTGGTTGCATGATTGCCTTCCCACCCCCTCTGCAGCTGCAGTTTGCTCGCTGCAACTCCGTATTGTCTACGAGCAGGCGTAGAATTGGCACGGCGCGCTGTAAATTGTATTATTATATTATAACGTGAACCCTGCCAACTGATAAAGTCGATAATAGCTGTGAACAAAAATGAGAGAATCCTTTCAACTGTGTGAGGGGCAGATCTAATCATATTAAACATCATTTTTAATAATTTGCCCATTCCCTGCTGGAGGAAGTTCTCTCCCCGCATACTTGACCACACTTTTCAATGCATCCCGGCATCAACCAGCATTGACCAGAATGGTGACGTATTGTCAAACAGTCCTTATCACTGACACAGTGTGGGAAGACTTTCATGCAGCAGTGGATTGCAATTATAACTGTAATTATGATTCGAATTGTATTTGCCGAACATGAGGAGTATTTATTCAACTCTGAACACTATACAGTACTGATAACATCCAATGCATTGGGCAGTGAGGGAACATTTATTTCTCAAGTTTCTGATGCTTTACCTCCCTGATTCTAAAATCTCCACATTCGAGCAGAAATTTGAAGGTTAATGAGCGGGAAAATCACAATGTTCCCGGAATTAAACTTTTCTCCACGGGGTTCTGTCTGTCTTTTAAGCAGTTGAACCTACTTTTGAGCATAATTGAACACGTTGCGACAAGCTAACTGTTTGAAGCAACAACCC
Source organism: Mordacia mordax (assembly GCA_036362905.1). Taxonomy (NCBI): domain Eukaryota; kingdom Metazoa; phylum Chordata; class Hyperoartia; order Petromyzontiformes; family Petromyzontidae; genus Mordacia; species Mordacia mordax. Next base: position 15,891,414 of record JAZEWT010000021.1, read on the forward strand.
CCCCCCCCCAGGCTGGATGGCAAGTTGATTGTCTGAGCCAGAAAGAGTCCGCCATTTCCAAAAACAACGTGTTCATGATTTGCTGCAGAGTCGCCTCAAATTGAGATTATACCTCCCTCCCCTGTGCAACTGAGCTGCGCCGAGGCTGTGCCGCGCCAGCTCAGCGTTGCTCAGCTTGCTTTTCCACTGCAGCAGCCAAGCCAGGACGTCACGCACAACGAACGAGTTGATGAGGTTGATAAGTTACGCTCGCTGACATCACACGCGACGAATGCGTCGTTAGCCCTGCCCCTGACGGTTCCTGGCTCCGAGTTTATTGAGAGTGCTGTGAGACCAGCGTAGCACGGTTTGCTCACGGCTCGGCATGTAGAACAACCAGTGGAAAACTACCCATACTGTAAGGGGGCTGTGTTAGCTTGGAAATGCCAGTGGCAAAATGTGTTGCTTGCAAAGTCCCAGTGTCGTTATAATAATTAAATGTGGTGGCACATGTGCATAGTTTTAAGCAATCTATTCAGTGCCTCTGGTGGTAAACGTCTTGCTTTTTCTTGGCTCTTCCCTCTGCAATGTTGCGCAAATATCTCCATCCGGCATGTCCCGTTGGGTTTCATTAACGATAGTTTCGCTTCTGTCGTCCTTTGGGGCGCGATTAAGCGATGGTGTTTCCAGCATGCGGTGGTTGATGTGAGTTGGCCTGCTCCACTGCCGTCCCTCTAAAGGTCTGAGCACAGCCATAAGCTAATCAAGCAAATGCTTAGTTCCCTCAAGCAGCTCAAGGGACACTGAATTAATTAAAAACTAGGACTGCATCGAATGATTTTAAATTTTAATACCAATAAACAGCCATCCAATGACATTGAGACCAATTCATCTGTCGCATCTGTATCTTGGCTCTTTCGTCTCACTGCATCTCCATGCCTCTATTGTCTGCATCTCCTCTGCCAACTCATTAGGAAATTGTTAACTTAAGGGAAGGGGGCCTAAAATAAACTCTGCTTAGGGCTTCCAATGTTCTAGCACCACCACTCTATCTGGGATCCACCAGGCCAATCGCTGTGTCTGCCAATTCACTTGCATCCGTTCCAAACACCGCTCGCACTGCACAGGCTGGATTTTTACGTAGAATTTCTCCATGCATTTTTGTGCAGCGATCGGCGCGATAGTGTTAGCGCTTATGAATTATGCATTGCATGTGCCTGTTTGATTCTGGGAGTGAAGACTAAATGACAGCGCATTGCGCAGGGAACCCAGTGCTCACTGCTAGAGGCCCAGCCAGGGCTAAGGCCGCTGTGAATGTGCTGCACGAAGCAGTTTTGTGCCTCTCAGTCTGTACTCACCATTCTGGTAAAGTATGGTGACAACCGCCATGATTCGCATAGCATGCGAAGAAGAACTTTATAGCGCAGGATATTGATGAAGAACTGAAAATTCACTCATTCATCAATACCTGCTTAATCGTGTACGTGTGCAGAATGCAGCTGCTTGTCCTCACTCGCACACCCATTCACATTCACATATCCACAGTACTGATGTCTCTCCACTGGCTACCGGTTAAATACAGGATTGAATTCAAGATCCTCCTCATCGAAACGGCTGTCATTGGTGCAGATCCATCATACATCCGTGACCTACTTCAAGCATCCTCCTCAATTCGACAATTTTGATCCTCCACTACGGGCAGCTTGCTGCATGTGCCCAGGTCGCACCTCCATTCGATGAGTGACAGAGCCTTCTGATGCGCTGCTCCCAGACTGGAATGCCCTTCCATTAGCGATTCGGTCAGCTGAGTCCTTGGGCATCTTCAAATCTCGTCTCAAGACTCACTTGTTCCGTAAAGCTTTCAAGTCCTCTGGCAAGGACTGTTGATGCTGCTCACTGTTGTCATGCCAGGATGATGTCTCACTGCCGACCTGCACCTGCTTGGGAACATTTATTCCTTCCTTGTGTGTTGAAGAATTATGTATTTTTTATCGCTTATTTTATTTCCGTCTATAATTTTTTGCCACTTTTTGACTTTCAGTTGAACTGTCCTGATGTCGTTGTTGACATGCCATTCTTCCGCAGCTCTGTGCAGCACTTTGTGACCCTCGGGTGAAAAGCACTTTAGAAGTGCAGTTATTATTACATCGCAGGACACACTTTTACGGCAATTTTCACAGCAAGCCAATTAACCTAGGCAGCAGCGTGTCTTTGGATGGTGGGAGGAAACCGGAGTACTCGCGAAAACCCACGCAGGCACGGGGAGAGAGAGAGAGAACTCACAAATTCCACACAGAAAGGCACCCGAGCCGGGAATCGAACCCGGATCCTTCTCGTTGTGACGCGATAGCGCTACCCACTGCTCCACCTCGCCACCCAAGGACTGAAAATGACTGCAAATATTACTTCACGTCTTTTCATCTTTATAGCTTTCCCAACTATAAACCTTTCACGTTGTACCATGGTACAACCTAAACATACACCTGAGAACTTCGTTATCAGAATTATTCTCACAATAATATCCCAGAATATTTATTTACTTACCATGTGTGCCTAACCTAGACAGGGCCTTTTGTAATTCCCGTGTATGTGTGTGTATGTGTGTCTGTTGCGTGTATCCCCTGTGATGTAGGTTCCTTACAGGGCTCCTGGGAATGTTCCTTGGCCACCAACAAGGTCCCCTACTACATCAAGTAGGTTGACCGCACCTCGGGCGCACACCGCAGCAGCCGCCACAACCAGCGGCTTTGGCTTCCAACGCTTTCCAGCTGAAGTTGAAAGCATTTGTGCAGCCGGCGCCGTCCCTCTGTCTGCCCGTATGGCTGCCTGTAAAGGAGGAACACGATAACGCTCATAAAGATGAGCCAGTGTCAGATAAACGTTTCCGTAACGTTGTGGCGGTCAGGGACTTACCTTGTAGCAAACCGACCGTGTTGATCACCCATGCCCTCCGCGGCAGAGCTGCTATGGGCGGCAGGGTGGCAGTGATTACATCCGTGCCTCACAGAATGAAGGTCCTCACCAATGCGGTTTGACTCCCACCTCAGGTGCCTTTCTGTTAGGAGTTTGTGTGTTCTCCCCCTGTTCTTTGTGGGTTTCCTCTGGGTTCTCCAGTTTCCTCCCAGAACAAAAACACTTAGTTAAATTTGCCGATAACTGCAATACATCGAGGATGGAGTGTCTGACGTGTTGGCGCCGGCCTACCACGTAGCTGCCTTCCCCCATCTCTGCGGTTTCCTCGCATCTCTGAGTCGTTCTCTCTTTGAAAGAAAACCATCGCCATTGAACGAATATCGTGCACGTTATGAATTGTGTCTTTATTTACATCTATATTGATTAGTATTTATCCGATGCCTGTGGAGTAATCGTGGCCCACAGTTGTACTAGTTTCCACAATCACGGTGCAACCACTACCCGGTATCATCATCACTAATGAATACTTCTACAATGCTGTGTTGATATCTACGTTGTCCTTAGAGTGCTTGCCCTGTGTCTACATTTGGCTAAGACTGCTAAGACTAAGCACAAAAAGTAGCTGTCTTTTGTGTGAGCCAATCTGTTTCAAGGACAGTGCATAATTGATCAAAGCGTATTGTGTTGTGTGCATGTCTTGCCACGAGCATTTGTATTCTTTTGCAAACCTGATGCCTCGTGAAACGGGTCTAATTGGCGTTTGAAGATTTGAACACTTATTTTCTTGCCAGAAAGAGTTAAACCTTTTCTCTGTTTACATCAACTTCTTAGTTTAAAACGCACGCTGAAAAGTCCTACAGAATCCATGCAACGGCCTGCTTTTTCCTTCTTCTTGTTGTTGTCAATGCATCAATGGGGCGACGACCTAATCCAGCGATCGTACAGTTACATCTCATCTCATCTCATTATCTGAAACCGCTTAATCCTATATAGGGTCACGGTGAGCCGGAGCCTATCCCGGAAACACAGGGCGTAAGGCAGGAATACACCCGACGACGGGACGCCAGTCCATCGCCGGATCGTACAGTTCCGATTGTTGTAAAGGTTCACTGTTTCAATCCCGTGGCCACCCTGGTTAATACCGCGGGTGTATTAACCATGGAGGCTACGCGTCGTCTGCTCTGCAGACGAGGTTGGAGGTCCCGTGACATTCCAAGAAGAGTAGGCCATGCACCCCAACGTCGCGTTTCAAAGTGGAAGACTTACCTGCTTATTGCTTGATCGGCAAAACACTGAAGGTCCCATCACCCCCACCCCCACTGCAAAATGTAGCAGGAACCGCCTGAGAAAGAGTCTTGAGACCCAGTGATGCTTTGTTGCCTAAGTAAATGCAAGCGAGCGAGAGAACGAAACAAATTAGCGTAGCAACGAGCTGCGGCAATATGCTGTGCGTTTGTCTGGAGGTTGCCCTTAACCTCCAAACAAGCCTTCTCTTTGTGTTCGGGCTTTGCGGACGATGTCCGCGTGGAGTGCCCCTCTCAGTAGAACCGTTGTTGTGCGGCGCAGCCAGCACACGAGTGTACGTTCCGTTTCGCAGATAAAACACCCAGCTGCACGGCCGACACAGTGGCAAGAGAGTGGCGTGACCCCAAGCTCTGCCTCCTTAACGATTCACAAATAAGGTTGAAAGCGTTAAGACCTTAGGTCTCTCTCCCTGCTTCTCTCGGTCGGGAAGACATGATAGCATTCTAAAGGCTAATTCAATGTGAGTGATATTTTGGAATTTATTATAGTATTGCTGTACGTTTTCACAGATCGATGCATGAGAATTGATGAGTGTCTCCAACATGGGATGCAAAAGATCGTGAAGGACAGAGGAGGAATGTTCAACATGGTTATCGCAAAAATGTGGTCTCTCAATAGCTGCTGTTTTGTTCTATTAGAGACTTGCCGAAGATGATTTAGAGCGTTAATGTCTTAGGTGTGTGCGTCGTTTCTCTGAAGGCGGGCACAATAACTCCTGAAAGGATCCTGTGTAAATTAAGCAAAACTTAGTACATTTGTGAACAACTGTACTTTGGAATGAAAGAACATCGCCTCTTGTAATTTTATTGTTTAATGGATACAGTTTTATTTAAATACGATCCATTCTTTGGGCGCCGCTCCATAATTTAACCTAGGCAGCGTGCCTTTGGATAATTGTCCTGACTGGTGGTCTGAGAGTTTGTAACTCGCTTACCTCTCCCTGCTGGACAACTACTAAACAGATATAAATAACTCAGTTGATACTTACAGCTTACATACAAATTGACCATAATTATATTTAACCATTAGCAAAAAGGTAGAATGTAATTGGCCAATCATCCCAACACTGAAACACTACCTAAAAATTACTCTGCTCAATTGGGATAACTCATAGCAGCATCGCCCCTTCTGCGAAAAGTGCGACGCTCAGTGAGGCTCTTCTACACAAACAACAGAAATACATAAAGCAGCCTTCATCTATCCTATTTCTGCATAGATAACGGACATTGACAGTGTGGGCACTGACTGTAAAAGGAGAAACGTGGACTCAAAATATCAAGTCTGTCTTGACACGTCAGCAATTCCCAATCCCACGATAGGCAAACTCGATTTGATTTTTTATTTCTGTGTATTTTTTTTCTCCATATTTTTTCTTCTGCAAATGAAGATGTGTGTAGTTGGGTTTTTTTTGCTTTTTTTCCCTGTCTCTTTATCTTTTTCTTCTTCATCTTCTCCTCCCCCTCTTAGTTGCGCCACCAATGTATGCAGCTGGAGCCGTGTTTTGTTCGCATGCCTGGCCTGGTTTGTAGTTGTGTGCATTGTCAGGACACTTTTTAATGAGCACCCAGCAGCACCCCCCCCCCCTCCATCTTACGCAGCGTTCCCAAACACGCTCGCCCCTTATTTTTGCCACATAATTGGAATGCCACCCTTGTGTTGTGTTAAGGTCATCTGTGTAGACGTACCTCTCTCCCCTGTTCATTAGAATGTCGGCCCCAGGACCACGTGAACCCCCGTTGACACGAGCAGTGTGGAGAACGAGGTGGGTTGGGTGGCAGGGTAACGCAGTGGTGGCATTGCGCGTCTCACAGAGGGAAGGTCTGGCCGTAGACGGTTCTGGTTTCCTGCCTGGGGCACTTTTATGCGTGGAGTTTGTGTGTTCTCCCCCTATTCTGTATGGGTTTCTTCTGGGTTCTCCGGTTTTTTCCGACATCTAAAAAAAAATACTTGTTAATTAATTGACCGATAACACAATATAAGGCAGTGTCTTGCAAATGTTGGTGCTGGCTGAATGCATAACTGCCTTCCCCTTGCCACTCTGGTTTCCTCACACCTCTATAATGATATAAGCCGCTCTGAATCAGGACGTCTGCAAAATAATAATTAATATTTTATCAACTGTCAAGTCTGCTGTGCCATCCACACAAGAAAAACTCGACAGCCACTGTGCTGGAGTGATGAAGGTTTGTCACGGCTCGATGTGGGCAAATCGTTCTCAAGAGCTGCTCTTCCGGAATAGCCAGGGAAAGGAGGGAGGAGAGAAGAGGAGCACTTTACACGGCTATCCCGGAATAGCAGGTAGTAAGAGCAATTGTCAGGCACAGTAACTTGGGCCCTCTGTAAATGACCAAATTCACTAACATATTCAAAGGGATTTTAGATAAAAGTGGGTGTTTATAAAAACATTTCATAAACAAGTCACAGTGCAGCCCTGCAGGTACTTGCTCATGTCACTACTGGTGGAAGAGCTTCTACTAGGTGAGCTTGTGAAAAGCCCCCTTCCACACTGGTGAGACGCTTTACAAGGGATCTGAGTTACTCACACTTAACACATTACCTACCCAAGGGTGAAAGTAACTGAAATTTCGTGCCACTTTCTTACTGATACGCCAAACCGGCTTACTTTCACCTCTGAGTTTTACCCAATCACACGCCACCTGCTCATCATCTGTTCTGCTACACATCTGTACAGCTGAGTGGACATTACAGCTGAGTAGGCACAGAGTGGAGGATTTAAGCAACTGTCCCCATGGTTTTCATCGCCGTGCAGGGAAATTCAACCGGTGACCTCTGGATTTGCGAGCTAAATTTGCAAGCCATTCATTACACCGTGGCAGCAGTTAATGTGACAGATGAAACATCTCATCTCATCTCATTATCTGAAACCGCTTAATCCTATATAGGGTCACGGTGAGCCGGAGCCTATCCCGGAAACACAGGGCGTAAGGCAGGAATACACCCGACGACGGGACGCCAGTCCATCGCCGGGCATTGTGGGACAATTTTAGTCTGCGAGCCAATCAACCTATCCAGGAGCATGCTTTTGGACTGTGGGAGGAAACCGGAGTACCCGGCAAAAACCCACGCGGACACGGGGAGAGCATGCAAACTCCATACAGAAAGGCACCCGAGCCGAGAGATTCGAACCCGGGACCTTCTTGCTGTGAGGCGTCAGCGCTAACCACTGGGCCACCGCGCCGCCCACAGATGAAACAAATATTTTGAAGTCATGCCAAGAAAGTTAGCTGGAGCAAATAGCTAAAAAACCACGTGATTAAAGAAATGTTCTTTGGTACTTTTACCCTTCCAACCCTGCTTTGTTTCTTGAGTCCAGAGGTCGCATATTTGATACCGTCTTCTGTCATCAAACATGGTACAAGTTTCTCCCTACACAGCAGCAATAATGGTGATACCACCGTCGATCCGCAGGTGGAGCAAAGTGTGGGTACCCCCCTCTTTCCCAGCACGCGACATAATGTGTTCGCTAGAGTTGGACTTTCACCAGCAGTGACATGAGCAAACAATTGCAGGGCTGCACCTTTACCTGTACTGGTAGTATCTTTTTTATCACATTCTCCCAACCGTCTCTGCTGCAACTCCCACCTCAAACATTCATAAGCGAGCGATGGTGACGCATGAGTTTGTAATGCGGATGTTGGTCAGGTGAGCCGTAGCCAATTTCTAGATGAATGGTTGCAGAGACTGGCAGCTGTGCCACGACTTGCCCACCCTCATACAGGACACAGAGGGGAGGGCACAGCGGCACACGGACTGTCTGGAAAATACACCACGAAGTCCTTCGATTGCCCAGTAAATAGTTTGTGGTTTCGGTTTATATATGCGTGCAAACACAGACTGTCTCGGGCTAAATAACTAAACGTCACAAAACTAAAACCCACGCTTTTCAGGCGCGACAGCTTGAAACAAATCGGCAAGCTGCTTAAACTCCTCTCTTCACGACCCTTGTCTACGCAAGGTGTATATCGGTGCATTACAGTTAAGAGCAGGTTCTGTATGTTGGGGTATAGTGTGGGCACTTTCGTCAAATCCCTCTTCTGTAGAGTCTCCTTCGAGCCTCCTCAAGCAGAAGGGGCTTCCGTCAGCAGTGTGGCGGTGAGCGAGCAATGGCAGGAGCTCCGTATTTACCCCTTACCCGTTACTTGATAACCGCTGTTCAACCGGTGTGAGTCGCGACCTGCTAGTGGGCCACAAGCGCTACCTAGCGGTCGGTGGAGACCAAACCCAAGTGGGCCACATGGTCCTTGAGGTACAGAAGGTTGAGAACACCTGGTTTACGACTCAGAGGGAGGCCTATGAAGCTGCAGGCACAGGAGTACAGTGCCTGTGTTGTTACAGACGACTCACAGAGAACGCGTTTTTTTCCGCTTTCATTAGATAACGGAGGTTGATTGCAGTTTTCAAAAGGGTAAAAAAACACATGTTTAGTCTCCCGTTATCGTATCTGGCTGCGTGCCTGACACGGCGGCGTGGCGGTGTCCATCTCTACGCCAAACCACTCACACAGTGCCCGCATTGCAACACAGCAGCTCTTTATTGCTCCTCAGTGGCCGGGCAGGTATGCGGTGTGTGCCTCAGGTGCGGTCTCTGACTTATCCCTGGCCCCTATCCCACCGTAAGTCTAAATTCTCTGAAGAATGCTTCTTCACCAACGTGAGGCTCGGTGTGGAATGCTTGTGTTCACACGCGCGTGTCTGTGTGTATGCGAGCGGTTGTGCGCGTTGCTCTACGAACCGGGTGACTCCCGGGTTTGATTCCTGCTCACGGCCAACATCAGTGACGATTTTCGGAACCGGTTTTGGGCCCCTCCTGGGTCGAATCAGCCTCATATCAGTGGCTGCCGCGGTGTGTGAACATAGACTCTCGGGAGAAAAAGGCAGATGGGCACGTTGCTGACCAACCACCCCCTCGTGTGCCATTCTAGCCTTAATAGGTGCTCACGAACAGCTCTTGAGCCGACAGTCTGTTAAGGCTGTACGGGGTACATTTGTATTTTTGTCTGTGTGTGTGCGTGAGGAACTGTGACACTGTGGTTCGTGCACTCTCCTACTGAGAGAGATCTCAACTCGTCCAGACCTCCCCAAGGGTGACTTAATTCGAGAATCCGGTGCTGTGTGCGCACACCAACATTGGGGTTCCCAAGGAAGTCAGGTGATGGTGCTTACCACGTCCCTTTTCTTGTAGGCCCCACTGGCCTTATTAGGTGCTTGCTAACAGCATTGCCCCAACGAGCTCTTATAAGGTCTGCAGAGCATCCTTGTCTCTATAGGTTATGGGACCAACAGTGGTTTCGGAATCAGTCTCAAACTTGCCTTGGACTTCGCAGATCGGTACCGTCTTTGTCTTTGAGGGCGTGGACGTGAGATCATAATAATATCTTTACAAAGTCTGTCTCTGTGGAATCTTAGTTCATTAATTATTAGTCCCGTCGCGTCATCCTGTACAGGGTCACGGTGAGCTGGAGCCTATCCCATCAGTCACAGAGTGCAAGGCAGGGCTGTATTGAGGATCGAACAGTGTCGAGCACTGGAGGCAATTCAGTTAGCGGGCTATTTAATGATGCCACACAATTAAAAGAGCCTGTACATGAAATATTTTCCCACAATCTGTTAGACACACACGTATGTTTACCAATTAAAAATTACGGGTTTACAGGCATTGTATTGTTGATTGACAATAAAAAAAACTTATAATTTTACCACGCAAAAAAATCCCCAGTTGGTCACCAGATGGTGGTGGCTTCAAAGTATTTTGGCAACATATTTGGGGATCTTCAGAGTCGGTAAAGAAGATCCTGTCCAAATCGACGCAGTCGTGTTACTAAACTTTATGGCATCTGGTCGTTCCCGAAGTCAGATCGGACCGAATATGTTTGAAGCAAATCTTTTTATCTAAAAAGTGACCGAGTCAAAATTTGAGGATGATTGGCCCAGTCGTTTTTATGCTAGAACTGTTCAAAGAACGTTTAACGCACACACACACAGTGTACTTCCAAAGCGACGCTGCTGCCTGGGATAATTGCCTCCAGTGCCCCGCGATGTACTGGCGTCACATCCTGAGTATAGCCCTGCCTTATGCCCTCTCTGTGCCGAGATAGGCTATGGCTCTTCACAACCCTGTACATGATTAAGTGAGTATAGATCATTATGATGACACTGAACTTTTCTTATATTAAGTACTGATGTCTATAGTATCATTGATTCACGTCTATAGTATCATTGATTCACGTCTATAGTGTATCATTGATTCACGTCTATAGTGTATCATTGATTCACGTCTATAGTATCATTGATTCACGTCTATAGTATCATTGATTCACGTCTCTCCTGAAAGCAGAAACTTCCATTAGCTGCTGTCTGTATACAGAGCGGATGCTAACTATCAAAACACCTTTAAAAAACACATTTCGGATATTAACAAAATATGCTTACATTACATTAGCGCACAGACAATACAAAGTTTATGAACTTCTGATACAAGCTTGCACTTACGAGGTGTGCTTATATCCAGCGTCTACCGTGAATGTGATTTCAATATTTCTCCCGCGTTATGTTTCGAGTGAGAATTCCTTTGTGCGCTGCTCTGTCGGGATAGCCGCCGTGTCAAGCCTTCCTCCCCCTCTCTCAACACGCGGAGAGAACATATGTGGTCCCAAGAACCGCGCCGTGCCAGGCTAGGTGCATCCCTACGCTCGTGGTGTGGAGGCGGCCGCGTTCACCAGGTTACGGCAGTTTCATTGGGGTGGGTGCGGGACGATCGGATCGGCTGATAGACGTGGGGTGACTTTAACCAAAGGGCGAAAGCGTCGTGTGACCGGGGTTGATGCGCGGAAGCTAAAGGACTGGCTGGGGGTCGCCCCGTGCTGGCTTTCCCGGACTCCGCCGTCTTCACGCGCTGCTTGTTCCACGGCTCCGTCTCCCACGCTTCCGGGAGCCCGCTCGCCTCGCACTCCCGGCGTGAGCTCGATTCCATTTCTGACACCAAACTGTGGGGGGCACACCAAACTGTGGGGGGCACACCAACGGGCCGGCCTCAACACCACCAGCAGGCCCCTCGCGGGTCCCGGCGACGCGCGCAAAACGGTGGCGCCATTTTTCTCACCACACGGCAGCCACGCCAGCGACGGGGACGGGAGTCTTGGTACCACACATCTATTGACAGCAATTCCCTTTCATTGAGCCATGAAAACCGACATCATCGGAGCCTCAATTCCTTTACTTCGTAAGCAGAACCTGATACCGAAATCTTGCAGAAGACTTCTCTCCCATTACTAGACCCCGACAGAGCATCCCAAGTGCATTCCTTCGACCGTGTTATTTCTCTCCACACCAGATCATTGCCATGACGAACGTCACTGTTGAAGAGGAGCGGCGAGTGCGGCGTAATCACAGGGAGGGCCACTGTGGCTTCGGTCGTGATTTGCTGTTAAAGACCTTTCAGTGGCCGTGCGGGGCGTTTATCTTATCTCACCTGTGAGATCGCACCTGGCGGGGTTGGGGTGGGTCTGACTGAGCAGTTATCAAGATCGTCAACATTCCCGCGCAGTAGGCAGTGTCGCTCTCTCCGGCTCTTTCTCTCCCGCTCTCTCTTTTTTCCCACTCTCTCCTGCTCTCTCTCTCTCCGTCTCTCTTCCACAAACATCATCCTCCCGCAGGCGAGGTTATCAATTTACAAGGCTCGTAAGGAGGATATGCTGCAGGGTGACGCGAGTGCTCACTCCGCACTGACGATGACCATGGGCCTCATCAAGGCACGGCTCCACCTTGAGCCTCCTTCTACACAAACGCTGTGGAGGCACCCACGTTCCTGCAGTGCTGAGGCAACGCTCTGTGCATGGACACTGACGGGACCCTCCAATTCACGCTTTAATTTGCTATAATTTGCGCGGGTCTCACCGTCTCTCACTGACTCTAAATAAAACTAATACGTATAGGCGATATCAATTAAAGCGTGTGTAAATAGTTGTGCATATTTTATACTGTCTTGAATGTATATATTATGGTTTGTCATTGGTTGAAACAGTTTGCTTCTGAGGAGCAATAACATTAGACTTAAAAGTCAAAGTCTCTTCCACTCTCTCTCGCTCTTCCACTGTCTCTCCTTCTCTCTCCCTCTCTCTCCCATTCCCTCTCGCTCTCGTCTGTGTTCCCTGTATGTGGGTCAGCTTGGATTTCACTTCTACCCGAGGGTCCGGGTTCTGTCCGCAATCCTTCGCTCAGTGTTGCGTGAGACCCGATTGGTGGCATCGCCTCTCTCCTCCCCTCGGACAAGTTCCTTCGATCAGAGCTATGTGGCTCTCTTTAACAGTTTTCGAGTAAGGAGGGGTAAGCAAGTTACAACACCTTAGGACACCAAGGAGTAATTTAATCAGGACCGTTAACCTAGGCAGCGTGTCTTTGCACTCTGGAAGGAAACTGAAGTACCCAGCAAAAAACAACGCGGACACAGGCAGAATATGCAAACTCCACACAGAAAAGCACCCGAGCCGGGAATTGAACCGGGGTTCTTCTTCCCTGAGGCAGTCGTGCTACTCGCTGCTACGCCACTGTGGAGTGGCGCACGGCAAGAGCACCACCGACACGTGTATTACCCAGAATTCGTATCCCTTGACTCCGTTAAAAAAGCTTTTTTTGGACTAGGCTCAGGCCTAGTTATAAAAGTGATCCGTTTGCCTCTGCCTGGCAACCGTGTACGCATGAAGCCCCTTGGGCAATCCACTGCTGAATGAGGGCCTCCCCAGACGGTGCGGTGTCATGACAATGATTGGATTATACTACACATTAGTCATTAAGATTTGGTCATGTGGGGAGTGTAAACATAGGAGCATAGCATCACAGTGCATTTTCCTCTACTGCCTTCTGATGATCAGTAAGTACACGTGTGGGTGAGGTCCTGCCCGTATCTGGGCAGCAGCTGTGCCACAATTCAGCCGCCCGTCCTGGTAGGCAAGGTGATCAGCCTTTTGAGCACGATCCAACCTCTGTACTCAGATGATTCAGTGTGATCGCCGACGTTTCCGTAGTCCTCGCTGGCCCCTTCGTCGCTTCCTGACGTCACTCGAACCCACATCGGGGAGCCACCCCGCAAACATACGGCGCTAGCATCGGTTGCACGTTCGTACCGGTGCAATGGCTTTGGGATGAGCACAGGAGTGATTATCTAGGACAACGGTGCATAACATACAGCCCACAGGCAAGGCCCAGCCCAGCAACACGTTTTTCCCCCCTGCCAGTAAATAATAACCAAAAATCAATTAAATTATATTGAATTCAACGCCATTGATTTTGTTTTTGCCTATGTTAAAATACACTCGTATTGGTGACATAGGCCTACACTGCTCTAGCCCAGTATAAATGTTCTGTGAGCCTGTAAGAGCAGGGGGGGGGATACAGAAAGGGAGTGTGGGTCCTGACCAGTTTGTGGCCCCGTGGTTATTTTATCCGTAACTGGCCCTCGTGAACAGTAAGTTGTGCGCTGCCTGGTCTCGGACGTAAGTTCGCCCACACAGGTTTGCGCGTGCGTCGCCGGTTTTCGTTCACGAGCCCCACAACTCCGCCGCCCCCGCCCCCCCCCCCGAGAATACGTTTCAGGAACATTGTCAAATTAGCATTCCGACCTTTAAAGAGGACCGCCTCGGCCGATCGCTAGCGGACGCTTGGGGCCACGCGAAGCAATCCTCGGGAGCGATGCCATTGTGCCGCGTGTCAAAGACAAATTAACCCCAGCGTTTTGCAAATTTCCCACTGGAGGCTATTCTGTTAAAATGAGCAAATTGTTAATAATAAGCGAGCCCCGTATCGCACGGAGTGTTTTCTTTTTACTATTAATTTATTATCAGTTCCCACTTGATCTGTGCAGGGTCGCAGTGAGGTTGGAGCCTATTCTGGCAGATATAGGATGCAGGGTAGGACTATACCTTGGTTCGGACGCCGGTCCTTCACAATATCATCTGGGGGAAAATTAGTCATTGGGCTACTTAACCTGGGCAGAGCAGCAAGTCTTTGTACTATGGTCTGAAACCGGAGTACCCAACAAAAATCCACGTTTTACTTGGGGAGAACACGCAAACTCCACACAGAAAGGCATCTGAGCTAGGAACCGAACCCAGGACCTTCTTGCGGTGAGACAGGGGCGCTACTCACTCTGCCACCGTGCCGCTTGAAAACCGAGTATAGGAACAGTGCCGAGGCGATGTCGCTGGGAGGGCAGCAGCTCAGAGCAGCCAGACCACGGTGCGACGTCATCGTCCACATAACGACGTCATCGTCTACGTGCCCCCCCCGCCCCCCCGCTGTGCAAATTGAGCCAATCATGGGGGGTAAGTGCACTCTGTCGCCCGATGCATTGCCAGTAAATCGTCAGCTCGTTTCTGAAATTCGGTCAACTCCTGCAATGGACTGATGTCGGTTCTCACATCTCGATGCATGATGATTGTTTTACAAAGCTGCCATTTTGGAATAGCTGTGTCAAGAAAAGAGGACCACTCGGCACGGCTATCCTAAAAGAGCAGCTTTGGAAAGGAACCGTTATTTGTGAAGGAGTTTGTTTTAGTAGTCCGATTTGTAAAGCTCATAGATGAAACACATTTTTTTGTCGATTCTATAGATCCTGGTAGATCCGTGCTTGTGTTATACGACGATCCATCCGTGTCCCGTGACAGTTCCACAAATGGGGTGGTTGGGGCACTGCGTTGGCAGCTATGGCCGTGACCTCTGCCTTGCCCATTCCCCTCCCTCACCACTCAGCTTTTTGAACATTTCAGCCCGACTGGTCTGGCATTTAAAAACCAAGTCTGAACTGAATGTTATATTTTTGTTCTGTTAAATGTTGTTTAACGTCCTCATGTGGCATTTTCCGCATATGGTAGTGCAGCCATTTCACAGCACGAATGTCCTGGATTAAATTTATGGCTGGGGTTCTTTTGTGAATTTGCATGTTCTCCCTGTGTCTTGTGTGTTTTTACAGGTGCTCTAGTTTCCTCCCACACTCCAATAACTCGCTGCCTAGGTTAATTGGCCTGCTGACTAAATTGCCCATGGTGCCCTGCGACGGACTGGCATCCCAACATCCATATACCCCTGCCTTGTGCTCTGTGTCTGCCGGAGTAGGCCCCCCCGTAACCCTATACAGGATTAGAGAATGACAATGTGGTATTTGTAATGATGTAGGTTTTCACGGCTCGATGCATGATGATTGCTTCGAAAAGCTGCTCTCTCGGGACAGCCACGTCGATGGCTCTCTCTCCTCTCCTCGCGACGTTTCGCCTCACACGTTAGAGGCATCCTCAGGCGTAGTGTGCGTGCGTGGTTTCTATTGTCTCTTTATATGTGTGGGCGTGATGCATGTGTCCTTTGTTGTGTGAGTCCGCCTCTGAGTCACCTTGATTAGGAAATTAGTGTCAAGGTGACTCAGAGGCGACTCACACAACAAAGGACACATGCATCACGCCCACACATATAAAGAGACAATAGGAACCGCGCACGAATACTACGCCTGAGGATGCCTCTAACGTGTGAGGCGAAACGTCGCGAGGAGAGGGGAGAGAGCCATCGACGCGGCTGTCCTGAGAGAGCAGCTTTTCGAAGCAATCATCACATTGTGGTATTTCTCTTGGTTCTTTCCAGATTCCTTCTCGATGAAATCCCACACACTTTGAAAACGGAACAAACCAGACATCATATTATCATATCTGAAAAAAGTGTTTTAAAATCTCGGCACTCTGTGTGGCATTCCTCGGATAAACTATATCACCAATATCGACGGATTACCATTTTTTGGGTTAGGTCACGTAAAAAATTGTGTCGCAAACCCTCCACCACCCAACAACGGCCAATTAGTAAAGTTTGTCACCGTGAACAAAACGTGCCAATCTGTAATCTCTCAGCACACCGGTGTGTTGGAGAGCAAACTCGCAACATATATAAATTTATATAAAAAATAAATAATAAATAAATGTATATAAATATTAAATAAGCCTTCCAATTAAAGTTATGTCTCCACTGTTTGTAATGACAAACATGGAAACAGCAATTTGACTCATGTTGGTTACCATCTTTTCATGGAGCACCCACCTAGCCCGGTGGCTCTCTTTGTGTTTTTAATATAGGTGATGCCACTTAAGTACAAAATTAAAACTTGCCAAAGCGCCGTATTAAATTGATAATGCGTTTAGAAAATTACCTCGCATTTTTTTACCGTTCCAGCATCAGAAATCACGTTATGTGTCTTAATAAGGTTTCTTTGATGTTTCTTTTTAAAGGGAAAGGTGTTGCTGTACCAAGTGCTTTCCCTAAGTGTGGTTATTTTTAAGCGCCTTAATTTCAGCGCTTTCTTTTGATAATCGAGCGAGAAAGGCTTCAGGGTTTATTGGGTTCCGTAATTTGAAACGACGGGGGAATTTAATTCACGCAGCCGTCTGTTTTGTTATTTAATTCCAGGAAAAATCTCATTTCGCGAAGTCAAAGACAAATTTAAAAGCCCCACAGAGTTTTAACTTGCTGCTCGCACAAGCCCAAAATACATAGATGTACGCGTAAATAATTGCCTAAATAAATAAGAATCATAAAATGATGAATACGTTCAATTTGCAGCAACTTTAAGAAAATAAGTGGCTGCTCGTGTAATGGCCAGCTCGCTTGACTTGAAAGTCGGAGGTCACCCGTTCGATTCCACCTCCTGGAGTAGCTGTGGAAACATTGGTGCAAGTTTCTTAGATCCCTCCAACTCCGTTCGCACAGCAATCATATGATAGTAGTTCTACATCAACTTCAGCCGTATGAAGAAGAAAGAGACCCAGTGGTAGAGCAGGGATTCCAAACCTTTTGCATCTCAAGGCCCACTTGGCCCGCCTGGGTCTGCTCTCCACGGACCACTAGGCGGTGCTCGCGGCCTACTGACGGGTCATGACCCCGCCGGTTGAGAACGGCGGTGGTGGAAGAAATGTTGGCTGTTCCCACCTTTTTTTCCAAAACGTCTGTCCAAAATGTAAGTTTTTGGCCAAATACACTCTAAATGTAGCAATCGAGAGCTGGGTCCAGTTGAGACTTTTTCAGCAGTAGTGACAAAATGTCTTCATTTAAGGCATAACCTCAAGGCATGATCTCAAATGAAGGCATGACCTCTGAAGAAATGTTGTCATGAATAGGATGTAGAAAAAAGGTGTTGAATAACATTAGAAGGCGACAGTCGAAGTTTCTCGGGCATATTATGAGGAAAGAGTTAATTTAAAATCCGGTTATAACTGGAAAATGTGAAGGAACGAGAGATCGTGGACGACAAAGATTGAGTCTCGATATGGATGAATGTGTTAACAATGTGCAAACTTATAAATTCAAAGAGCAGAGATTTGTGAAAGACCATTGTCACCAACGTCGTGTAGGATATGGTACCAAGCAGAAGAAAGTAGATGTTTATTCCGGTGTAAAATACCCAGTGAGCTTGCAAGCTCTGGGTGCGATATTTTACACCCAACGTGACGGTGGCGTGAGCAAGCGACTACAGTCGCTGCGCATTTGCCCCATCGGAAACCATTGACCCGTAAACGAAAAGCGGACACTTTGACGGCTCTCGCAAATGTGTAAGCGCTCGGGACCGTTTCCAGCAACGCTCACGGAGCATTGAAAAGCGCGCGTGCAAAACGGACACCTACGGAACCAGCCCAGCCTGGCGCTCGCCAGCCCCACAAACAACGCACGCGAGTTTCCATGAGACAGGTGTGTCTCCATGAGACACTGATTTAAATTAATTCACTTGCAAGTGGGGGTGGATCGAGACTGATAGCTGGCTAGTACAGAAGCTGTATCAATGGGGCAGGTTTAGACAGTAGACACACATCTGCCTCTGGCCATTGCAGAGTCGTGGTTGTGTGGAGGGCTTTTAACCATGCACTTTATTATCTCGAGTTTCAGAAAATACATTACATATACAGGGTGATCCAGATGTCTTGTACCACCCCCCCCCCCCCCATTTAATTGACCCTTAACATATTTATCCTTTGCTCATTCATTCCTATTTTATATAACCTTCACGTATTTATTTCAAGTGGCTGATCAGCATTCGTGTACTTCCGAAGGATAGCTTGTAGTGAGTGTATGGGCTCATAAAAGTTCACAAATCGGGAAAAAACTATTAAGTGCGGTGTCACAATACATCTGGATCGCCCTGTGCAACGCAAAACAAAGAGAAAGGGATTGGGGCACAGTTGGAGAGGGCATACTGAAAAGCCAAGACATTAACAAAGAATACAGGCAACCTCCGTAATATTTATAGAAGCGCATGAAAGAGAATACGCAAATACCACTTTGCATTACGTCCATTGGGCTTTCTTTACGTGATTTTCTTCAATGTTATATTTCGGTACATCTGGTCATTCTGACCGTTCCTTTATCAGGAGGATAACACGTTGTGCTTCACGGACTCAGTCTGTTTCACAGTTGGGAGTGACGGGTGATGTTGGCAATTATAAACTGAACTGAATTGCTTGCAGGTAACTTTAAAATCGTGGCCCATTTGGACCATGACACAGGCTCACGGTGGTGGCCCAACTGTTTTCAAAATGCAACCCATAGCAGGAACACATTTTTAAGCAGATTCACCCCGAATGCGCCGCTGTTAGATTTGGGAGGATACGCGGGGGTGAGCAGAGTTCCTGGTGATTCCAGGTGCAGATGGCCGGTAAGCGACCGTGGATCAGCGGAATTTTTACTGTCTGAGTTTCACTCCACAATACACGTGGTGGGTTTTCTCCATATTTTGCCATCGTGGAGGGAGGGGAGGGTTCCCTACACGAAGCTAAAATCTCATCAATGGACTTGGCTAACCATCCAAGTCAAAATATAACAGGAGCCTTTTTAATAGAGTCTGCGCACTCAGTGAGCCTTTCCTAGGTGGCACGGTGACGCAGTGGGTAGCGACGATGCTTCACAACAAGAAGGTCCCGGGTTCATTTTCTGGCTTGAGTGCCTTTCTGTGTGGAATTTGCGTGTTCTCCCCGTGCCCGCATGGATTTTCGCCGGGTACTCCATTTTCGCTTCCACTGTCCAAAGACACGCTCCTGCCTAGGCTTATTGGCCTGTTGAGCAAATTTCCCCCCAAAAAAGTGTGCCCTGCGATGTTCTGGCGCCACATCGTGGGTATTCCCCTGCCTTGTGCCATTTGTCGGCCGGGATAGGCAGCGTCTGGCAAATGTTGGCGCAGGTTAAATGCATGGCTGCCTTCCCCTCGCCTCTCTGTGGTTTACTCACTACACCTCTATAATGATGAAAGTCGCCCTGAATAATAATAGTGTCGTTTATAGGCACACAGTAGTGTGCTTATGCTGGGTTTCTTCCAGGTATTCCGGTTCTTGCCCACACGAAACCAAACACTCATTAAGGTTTTCGATCAAAGGTTGCAAAGCAGGGTCCTCCTGAGAGATAATCTTGAGCATCAACAAATTAAAGTAACCATTCGCTGCACTTGGTAGCCTGTGGGCATGAGAGGATACTCATCTGATCACTGGCAGCATTTTGGTGAAGCCTCATAATAAAAATCGCCTGGGTTTGATTCTTGGCTCAGGTATCTGCCTTTCAGTGTGAAGTTTGCATGTTCTCCTTGGGTTTTCGCTGAGTACACCAGTTTCTTCCCACAGTCCAAATACATGCTGTTTCGGTTCATTGTTCTGCTGACTAAATTTCTGCTGGTGCGCTGAGATGTTGTAACTTGCTTCGCCCTCCCCGCTGGAGAACTATTAAAAAGAGCTATATACTCGGCAGTTCCTTCAGTTAGAAGATAGACCGGGGAGCGGTGAGCAATGTGAGCACTGCACTGTAGCATTGGCTGAACAATCATCTTTTCAAGACTGGCAATCAATCTGGCATCATTTCTTGCATTAATGCAATTACAACCGGATTAGGGTCAAGATGGTTTATCCACACGGATGGTGCTAGGACTGTTCACCCAACTCTCACCAGCGCACTGAGGACGCACAAGTAATTAAGGATTATTTTTGGGTGGACACACTCTCCACACGGGGATTCAGTTTGAAAATTATCTCCTTGCGCGGATGAACGTAACGTGTGGTTGGGGTGGGGGCGCACACGGGGATTATTGACTTCATAATATCTCGGTAATCCCCAGGGGAAAACGCCGCGGGGAGGGAGGAGTGAAGGGATGAAGGTAGGGAGGCGAACGCCTCCGTACGAGTGGACGAAACGCGCGCTTCCAACGCTGTCGTATCTGCGGGAAGTTTCTTACGGAGGTCAGAGTGCCCCTTATACACAGGGCACTGGATAGGTGATGGAACTCTGTGTGCGCCTCGTTGGGTACTGCTTCGAAAATGGGTTATGAGTTGTCAAAAAGTTGTTTCGCCGCTCCAGTGTGGATTTGCGCGACTGTGCCGCGTAGCTCTCCGATGCGTTTCCCCCCCGGTCGTACCGCGTGCTGTCCGACGTTTTGCGAGTGGACGCTTGGCAGCTTTCGTCCAACAGTGGAGTGACGGTTTGTACGTGTACGTGAATGTGACATATGCCCAGAGATGAAAGTGACTCGGTCTTGTGTGGTATGGTGTGGTACGGTGTACCGCAAAGACAGTGGCCAAAATGTAAGTTCAGAAAATGTGAAAAAGTGTGATTGTTATACGACCATACCAATTAAAAATGTAAGTTACTTTCTCCCCTACATATACCATACATGTACCCTAGAGTGCCGTATAACTACGGAGCAAGGAGTCACATTAGGAATCATTATCTCGTCCCTCGTGGTGCTGGGATGATGACGATAATGGGGGAACAGGACTGGCCGGTGGAGTGGGATTCTTAGAGGATTCTAAGAGGAGTGAGGAGCCCGCTGGAGGAAGTTGATTGGACGATAAGTGACCTTTGTGGCTGCGCGGGGGTTCTGCTGGGGGGAGGGTGGGGAAGCCAATTAGGGAGTCTCTCCTCCGGCAGGCACAGTCTGAATCATTAAATATGCATTCGGCTGGAATGAGAGGGCAGGTGTGAAGTGAGGAGTGGGTCATTGACAAGCCCGTTGGAGTAAAAACATTTGTCTTGACGAGTCAATGACACCTCCTGCTTGCTGAGTTGAAGATGTTCCACCTCTTGTTCTTCTGCTGTGAAATCGGACACGTAAACTAGCGGTGATTCCGTCCTCCAAGGATCGCATTTGATTTAGTCATCACTATAATATAAATTGTCAAACCATTTCGTGTGCATATCTTGCTGCAAGTATATGTGGGATTTTTTGCAAACTGGACACTTTGTGAAATGTGTCTATTTGGTGTTTTATGATCTTAACCCTTGTTTAATTGCCATAAATGGGTAAAACCTTTTCTCTTTTCTTGTAAATTTATCAATGTACTATTTTTACGTTTGTAACAACGCCAACATTATACGGGGTGGGGGGGGGTTCGAAGGGGAACAGAGCTCGAGTGCACGACATCAAGGCAACTCAAGCAATTGTGAAACGCTTGGGGCCTTCCAGCCGCGATGTCGGACACGAGAGACAGCGACTCGAGAGAGAGAGGGGAGAGAGAAGACTGGAGAGAGAGAGATGGAACAGAGACGTGTTAAGGGCAGTAGGTGCACAGTGCGGAGAATGGATCAAATCGATAACGAATACACAAGTGGAGACGGGATCTCTGTGTAAACCACGAATGCACATTGCGGCAGTAGAGCCCTCGGTCGATGTAATTTTGAAGCATTGTGGTGTGGTATAGCAGCTTCCGGTGGACTGCAGGGGTCACGTGAGATGATATTACATACAATGTGCATTTATCAGAAATCAGCGATTCCTACGCAAGTGATTTTGTGCAGGTCTCGCGAGATTTAGACGATCAGTATTAATCATGAATATTATAATTGTAACCACCACTAAGACGTACTGACTTAATACGGCTGTCCACGTTTTAAATTGAGGATTGTATTTGTTCCAAAACTTAATTCATATAAGAGATGAAGGTACAGGCCTGCAATTGCCTGCTCATGTCACTACTAGCAGAAGCACCTCCACTGAAGCCAACTCGAGAGCGGTATTATATTTCGCCTGTTCTTTTACACTGACCAAACGCGTTGGAAGATGTTAAAGTTCTAACCCTTGACCCCACCATGGGCAACCAGCCAATAAACTAACTGCAGCCTTCTCATTTACACTGTTTTAGAACAAAGGTGGTGAAAGGGGGGTATTTAAGACAATTGCAACATTGTTTCAACTGCCATGCCATTAGGTCGGATCGAATCGACCTGGTGACCTCTGGGATCGTAACTCCAACAGGGTGTCTATGCAGTGGTAACATCTGCACCTCACAGAGAGGAGGTCTTGCCTGAGGTGGTTCGATGCCCACGTCGGGATCCTTTCTGTCTGCAGTTTACGTGTTCTCCTCTTGTTCTGCATGGCATTCAGCCTGGTTCTCTGGCTTCCTCCCGTAACAAAAAAAAACACTCATTAAGTTATTGTCCGAGAGCACGATAAAGTATCGGGATTCAGTGTCAGGTAAATGTTGGAGCTGGCTTACGGTGTGTTTGCCTGTCCTTCACCTCTGTGCAGACTCCTCGTGCTGATAAGTCGTTCTCTGTACGAATACCTTCGACATTGAGCGAACACTGCGTCGTGCGTTATAAATTACAACATTATTAGCCATGGCACTACCATGGCAGCTCTCACACTTCGTGCACATTCTCGCCATGTCGTGCGTGAATAAGTGTGAGTCAAAATTAACAGCCGCACTTATTTAACGAAATAATATTGACACGCGCGTGGGTCTTTGGGCGCTCTTCAATAACCCGTCTTTAAACCGCTGTCTCACTGAGGGAGTTTAAACAGAAACGTTGTCCCCCGCAAGGAATTCTCCGTGTGTTGTCATAGATATCGGGAGTCATACCGTCCCCCACCAACAGCCACTGTGAGGAATTTTCAAATCGTGTCAAGAGGACCTCTCGGCTCTGCCCCACCGCACAGCGGTTTGTTGCCATGGCCTAGCGGCAAGGTTGCCCAGTGGTGTGGAGTGAGTACGCAGCCCGCGAGCGGAAAGGTTCAGTGAGTATCAGTACCCACTTAATCCTGTACAGGGTGGTGGGGGCGGAGCCTATTCCGGCAGACAGAGGGCTCAAGGCGAGCTAATCCCAGCATTTGACGCCAGTACATCGCAAGTCACTGGGGGCAATTTACTCAGCAGTCCAATTTACCTCGACAGTGGCATATCTTTGGACGGTGGGAAGAAACCGGAGTACCCAGCGAAAACCCACACGGACACGGAGAGAACACGCAAACTCCACACAGAAAAGCACCCGAACCAAGGTGTTTCTTGCTGCGAGACAGCAGCGCTACTCACTGCGCCACCGCGCTACTCACTGCGCCACCGCGCTACTCACTGCGCCACCCGAACCGAAAGTTTGAGAGATAAAATCCTCGTTGTGGGTCTTGACTCCACCCATCATCACTCCCTCATGGGGCAATACAACGAGAACTACATTGTGCGAAAGTTCTTTTTGGATGGACTCGCTCCCACTATCACAATGCGGTCATTGACTCAGAGATATAATATGGGAGATGGGCACTAATGTGTCAATGCACAATCGAGCGGGAAATCATTTTAAAGTCAAGTAGATAAGCCAGTGTAGTTTTTTGAAACACCAAAAGCTGTGTTTTTATCCATGGCCGACATCAGGACCAGATTAACTTAGAGGATTTAGGGCTTTTACATTCTGAAGACCCACCAAAAAAATATATACTACTGTCTAGTAATTGAAATTCCATAACATATTGTAACGATAGATCGTATTTTCTGTCGATTAACTCAATAATAATAACGATTACTTCGAAAAGCTGCTGTCTCGGGATAGCCGCGTCGATCGGCTCCCTCTCCTTCCATCGCGACGTTTCGCCTCACAAGTTAGGGGCATTCTCAGCGCCTGAGGATGCCTCTAACGTGTTGAGGAGAAACGCGGCTGTCCCGAGCGAGCAGCTTTTCGAAGCAATCGTCATGCATCGAGCTGTGAAAACCTACCTCATTACAATGTATCATCATCATCAATAATAACAATTGTACTTCCAGAGCGCTTTTCACCCGAGGGTCACAAAGCGCTGCATATAGGTGTGGAAAGAACGGCATGTAAGCAACAACATCGACATATGAACGCATAACAACAATAACTTTTTTTCAATGACATCACTTTGTGAACTGCTGCCAAGTAATGTGCCAACGTAAATGAGTTTTGTTCATTTCGACTCTGATGTCGTTTTACAACTCGTCTATGGCATTTAAATCAACTTTAGCTGAAATAACCAAGAGCAATAACCGTAGAGTGCTTTGCTTCAGCCGTGTACGGGAGCAAAACAGTGAGGGGGTAAGATTTGAATGTGGAATGAGGGGCTCCCAAAAAACTCCAAAAGCCCTGCAACTCATCGAACTTTGGGTCTGCCGCAGCAGCCTGCTGTACGATGTTGGTCGTATAATCGCTTGACGACGCTCCCTGTAGCTTGCGAGCAGAGCTGTAATGTGCGTCCGGCGGCTCGGAGCTGAGCTTAGCGCGTTGGTTTATGATTGCCTTTCGCCTTGCTTGTCCGAGAGAAGAAACATCATCAGAATGTGGCAATTAATGGAGGAGCATAAGCAGGGAGGCATAAACATACCCCATTTAGCGCTTCGGTATCGCCCCCGGGTGGCATGCAAGACTTTTACAAGATCAAGAGTAGGTCACAGAAAGGGGCATACCAGCAAACCATGCGAGCAGTGAATTTTGGAGCTAATTTGCCACAAATGAAGTGTGGCCGTGACTGCTCCCAGTATTGTTTTTTACACCGACGTGACCGTGTCATGGAAAAGGCCCCGTGGCGGTTCATTTGGGAGCGCGATCACATTCGTTTTTGTGACTTTTACGCTTCGAAACGAACTTTGTCCAGTCGTGTGTGTGGGCTGCGAACACTCACAGACGAGAGAATACCCCGTGCTCGCAATAAGAATGAGCCAGTAAGAGAAGCAGTCTTTTCAAATTTATTTCACCAGTGTACTCTTCAGGAAGCCAATTGCATTTTGTTCGTAGTTTATTGAGTTGAGACAAAGTTGTCCAACTTTGTTGTTCACGCTGCAGACAACTCTGACCAACCCAGCTCGTGCGGTTGTTTGTTATGCACTGACCAGCTTCCCTGATCAATGTCTAATCATGTCAAGGCAGCAAGACTGCTGTGCACTAAGAAAGACAGCTCCAGCCTTGCCGCTGTGAGTACACTTACGTTACAGATCGCGGATTATGCCGTAGCCAAAACCTCGGATTGCATTTTCTTTAAGCAAGCGCTGTTTTTACTCGAAAAAATAAACAGCAAGCCCAAAATGACATCAAAGTAAATAAGGAAAAGTTATCTCTTGGCGTAAAATTCCTCCCTTGTCTGTCGACCCAGCGGTATTGTGCGGCAGTAATCTGAGCGCGCTGTGCGCGCGCACACGGCGTGTTAACTCACGTACCACCACCACCACCACCACCCAACACAGCATCACTTAAACCCCCACCCCGTCGTCTCACGCTCGATCCCCTCCTCCCTCTCTCACACACACACACCGCACAGCCCCTTCGCTACCCCGCTCTCTCCTCCGCCGCCCTGGCTCTCATAACTGGTCGGTTGCATTGCTCTCCTGGGGCAGAGTACGGGTGCAGCGAACTGGAATGGTCTGAAACCCGGGCTCGCAAAGAGTGCGGGAAGACCTCGTGAGTCGCTGCTGCTTGTTATCTCTCCTCGCTCGCGTGCACTCCGCGCACACCGTTAATTAAGTCTTCTGCAGGAATTCGCATTCCGAGTTGATACCGATGATCAGTTCGCTGTAGGCTCCTTGGGAGGCGTGTGTTTGTTTTATTATTTTTTGAGTAACTTTCATTCAACTTCCAAGTTGCGTTCCCATCTTGTGCCCCTGCGGATCACGCCGGCGAATGATGGACGTGCACATTTACAGGTCTGTACCCCGACGCTGCTCTCGCGGTTCGACGTGTGAGAATCGCTCTCGATAGCCGCTCTTTCGGGATAGCCGTGTCGAGCGTTCCTTCTCTCTCCTTCGAGACGTTGCACCTCTCATGCCAGGAGGCCTCATCAGGCGTTTCTCATCGACAGGTATTGCCCGCGCCGCCTGAATCCTCTCGGCTTCTGTGTTCGTGGCTGCGCGTTACGGGGACAGCTGCCAGGGGGTTCCGCGCCATTCCGCCCACCCAGCAGAATGACATTCTGAGGTCTCCTCCTGGTGTCTGGAGAGGGGGGGTGGGAGGGGGGGGGTCAGGGGAAGGTGGGGGGGCTACATCTCCACGTCTCGTGTGTTTCTCTAATCCCAGGCGTGCGCACACGCTAGCCGCTTTGCCTGTTCCACATTCCAAGGGTTGTTTTCCGATCTTTTTATTTCCTCGGGGTTTTTTTTTGGGACGGTTATGCTTCTGCGTGTGTGTGTACGTGTGGTTCTTGCTCAGCAGCGGTGGCTCAGCGGTTAGCGTGCTGGGCTACAAACACGGCAGCGCACGAGTTCGAGTCCCACTCAAGGCCAACACCGGTGGCGATTTTCTGAAGCAGTCCTAGGACTCCCCTAAGTCGAATCAGACTCAAAAATGAGTACCTAATGCAGTGTGTAAACATTGCCACGAGGGAGCTAAAGGCGGCCGGGCGTGTTGCTGGTGACCCATCTCCTTGCTGTCTCATGTCGAACTTCATAGGTGTTCGCTAATGGCACTTGACCCTACAGTCTGCTCAGGCTATACGGGAGATCTTTGTCTTTGTGGTCTTTGCCCACATGCACTTACCTGAGCTTTGTTGCAGCCACCTACTCCTACACGTGCTCACTGTAGTTAATGGTATGGCCGCCTGCAGTCTACACCACGCTTTGTCCTGTGCATATGTTTTTGTATCTATCTCAGCGTGGTTTTTTTTTCTGCATTGGTTTATTTGTCTACAAATCTTGTTTGCGTCGCCACCAGGAGTCCCTGGCTTGTTATTTACGATGCAATTATAGCAGCATGGGCCAGACATGGAATGATTATAATGCTGTGCTTATGACATGACAAATGTCATGGTCAGCGTTTCAGCTTTTTCTAACTCCTCTTGCAGCAGAGGCAGGTGTTGAAAGCATTGTAAGGAAATTACTTTCTTTTCATGTTGTTAAGAAAAATAACATGTGAGTGGCATGGTGGTACAGTGGGTAGCACTGCCACTTCACGTAAAAAAATGCCCAGGTTCGATTTCTGGCTCGGGTGCTTTTCTGTGTGGAGTTTGCGTGTTTTCCAATCCGCCTGAGTTTTTCACTCAGTACTCCATTCTCCTCCCACAGTCCAAAAACATGCTGTCTAGGATTATTGACCAGTTGACAAATTTTCCCCAATGCCCTGCCATTGACTGGCTTCCTATTCGATGTAAAGCCCTGTCTTGCTCCCTGTGCTTGCCGGGATAGGCGCCAGCTTCACTGCAGCCCTTTAGAAGATGAAGGAGGAATTGACAATAGATTAAAATAACTGCTCAACCAGGGTAGCAGTAGCACAGTGGGTTATTGAACTGTACTATGAACCCAGCAACTGAGTTGGATTCCTGGGCACGGCGAATAATCGTGGCAAGTGATCACTAACCGGCACTAAGCAGAGTGATAAAGTCAGGTTTAACAACGACATTGACAGATGTGGCGTGGGGAGACGTTCATCCAACAGCAGTTTGAAAATAGGATTCACATTATTTTTATAATGACAACTGTATAAAGAGGAACATTAAGGACGGTCGTTCAATCTATTTTGAGATAGTGATCTTCGTTCGTCTATCCACAGCCTTAGCAGTCATATGGCACTAGCAGCAGTAAATGGTTGGCTTCTGAGAAATGAGTGGGAAGATGTCATTTCATGATGGGTGCAATTTGTAAACCGGCACTTTGAGAGGCATTCCGATTTCCATTGAATTATCTTAAAACAAGTCCAATTGTATTTTAAATTATACAACGTTAGGGTATGCGTAGAACTCAACACGTTCGTTAATAACACTCTTGTTCTTACAAGGAATAGTATATATAATAGGTGACGTTTTGGTCAATGGCCCTGCTTCGTAACGCAGAAATATAGAGGTGAGAGGGGCAGAGTGGATACGAGTTGGAGATGTAGATAGAAGTGGTGGTGGAGCGGCCATGCAGCGGTCAGTACCCTGCGCTGCTACAGAGCTGGCAGCCTCGGTTCGAGTCCCATCGCCACGGCTCCCATTAGCAGAAAGTGATGTCAGAATGGGTCCCACGTTTGGCAAAAAACGTTGAGAAGCCTTTATCCATCAGTGGATTCACAAAGGGCTGTAAAGTGATGATTGTTTTCAAAAGCTGTTCTTTCAGGATAGCCGTGTTGAGCGCTCCCTCTCATTCGTGACGTTTCACCACCCACGTTGGAGGCATCGGCAAGACAAAGGTCCTTAATTCATAAGTACAAATTGTATATACACAACACCAAAGCGCCCTATTTCATCTTTGCTCCCCACTTATGCATTATTCTGCTGAAGCTTCAAAGCGCTAATATTCCCGTAAGGACGGCAGAGTAAATCCAGGTCAAAGCAGTCACGTCCGGATTAAACATAATAATAATAATATTTGCATTTCTAAAACGACTTTCACCCGAGAGTCACAACATGTCATCAACAAGATACATAAGATGCACGTATTACAGATTTGGAACAGTATTTCCCAGAGGGTCGGTTCTCTTTAAGTTGTTTTTAATTATAGATATACTCTGATTACGAAAAATGTTCTAAGATTAAACATTTTTGCGATGACTGCATCTCTTGGCATCTCGTCTATGAGCTTTACACCAAAATCTGTTGCCGTTATAGAATGTCTGTTTAGCCTTTTGGGACTTTTGTGAGCAAGTTAACCGTGTAATAGGATATTTTGTAATCAGCCAATGGACTGAAAAAAAACCTGCGGAAACTAAACACAAACCAATATCTAGCAAAGGTAACGCGAGAGCAGCCAGACATAGATGGAAAGATTGGCAAACAGATACTCTGTTATAATCAAGTTGATGAGACAGGCAAATAGACGGACACGTGTATCGACAGAGAGACAAGGCCTAATCGTGGAATCCCATCCCCATTATTCTGCGCTATGATATTTAGTTACAAGTCACTGCTCCAGGCATAAATCCATATCAAATAAACATTGCTGCCTATTTTCTTCGACCACTTCTGTTCTTCCCCAAAGGTGCAAGATTTCTGAGATGGATTGCTACGCAGACTTCTGAATTTAACTTTGGCGTCTAACGAAATCTACGAGTTTTAAGCATCCAAATGCTCTCCAGTCTTTGTTCATTGGCGCTTCTTTTCATTAACAAGCATATTTCTAAGCGAAACTCGATTTGGTACCATTGCAAATGTAAATACAGACCAGTGATGTCGAGCAGCAATTATTTAAGCAAGCAAACTGTGAACTGGTGTCTCATCACTAAAATCAGGCTCATTTAACAAATACTGCTGGTCTACCCAATCTTATTGGCTATCGGGAAAGCAATTTTTTTTCAGCATGCTAACAGAGCTTGTCTTTCATTTGAAGATGGTTTATGAGATCTTTTGAACAGAGACCACTCGTTGCATGCGGAGGATGAAGATGTGAAGGAGGAGAATGAGGAGGTATGAAGCCTCCATATGATTTGAGAATAGTCCACATTTTTGTTGCCGTTCCCCTGATTCAGCCACATTTCCCAAGTGTAGCCCTTGTTTCTTCAGCTGTCGCCCATAGCCCTTCAGCCTTGTTTGAAATCCTGTTACTCGATAGGCCACAAGAGGAGAGGCAGCGGCTGCACAGGAGCATTCACTCTTCAAGTGTCTACTCAACAACACGTGGAGGAGTATCTTAGGAATTGTTCCCTCAGCCCCGACACAATAGTTTATTTTATTCACTCACGTTTACCCATCAGCATGTTTTCGCGATGCCACCATTATTCGGTTCACATTTAGAGGCGCAAATCAGTAAAGGCGGAGGGAGAGCCGAGAGTGTGCGATGCCTGGCAGCGATGCGATGCAAGCGTGAGAGCGCAGACTTCACAGTTCAAGTTACGATTCATAAACTCACAAGGAAGTACTAACGGCACAATGAAACCTTTCTCCTTCTTGACAATAGTGCAAAGTGCGTAGATTTATGGCGATTGCGATGTCCCGTACTGCTCAGTCTTCTATACTTTTGTCGTGTGTTGCGTGCGCGCAATGACTAGGTGAGGGGATGCTACTCGTGTAGATGTTTGCTGTTGCGCTAGCGATGTTTTCGGATCATTACTCACATTTACATTGGAACCCAAGCAAACTCATCGGAGACCCGGTCAGTGTGACTTATACGAGAAACTATAGTGTTAATCACATCTTCGGGGACGCAACTTGACTGCAAGGATTCACAATGATTGCACAAGGAAGCGCATCATTAACAAATAATAATTATGATACAATGTTTAACCCGGCGTGGAAATTCCACACTTGGTCATGGACTAGACATGGGTATACAGGCGTAGCAAGGTTAAGCGCAGAGGTGGGGGGGTGGGGAGTCAGCCGGCGTCAACCCGCTAGACATTGCTTCCTATATATACTATATTATCGGCCAATTAATGAGTGCTTTGTAGTTGTAGGAGGAAACCCACGCAGAACAGGGAGAGAACACACAAACGCCGCACAGAAAGGTGCCCGAGGTGAGAACGGAACTGCCTTCGCGGTAGGACTTTCTGTGCGGCGTAAATATTACCACCGCGGCACCCTGCCACCCAACACCACCGGTCCAACCCGAAATCGCGTGGGAGGACTAGGACTGGCGCGATTGATGCCAGCCCGTGTACATCACACAAACACGTGCGCTCGTCTTAAACGCGACACACATGAAGGGTTTTTCAATAGACCGGCGTCGGCTTGTGTCAGTATTAAACGATAGGGCTGGCCGCTGTGTATGTAAAAATACATAAATGGCACCGCTGCTCTAAACGAGTGCCAGGAACTGTCAGGAGGCTGTAATGTTGATCGATATCCCACCTTGTAGCCCACGTTCGCTCTGTTTTGTCATGGAGACGTGTGCGCATAGCTCGTCTGCGAACAACATTTATTTTACGTAAGATCAATTTGCATAAACGCGCACCCGCATTACAATAGAGTCTAAATTATTTATTCATTATAAGACAACATTCTGCCTAGCTGGAAATGCAGCGATTACAATGCTCTGACTCGTAATGATTGCAAGCAATTCTGACAAATTTAAGTGGAACGGATGGCGATGGGTACAAATGTCCGTATGACGCGGAAACTGCGATGTACTGGCGTCACATCCTGGGTATTCCCCTGCCTTGGACCCTCTGTCGGCCGGGATAGGCTCCGGCCCCCTTGCGACCCTGGATTAAACGGGTATTGAAGAGTTATTTCCGAGCTGCGTAAACTTCCATCATGTGCGAAACAGCCAATGAACGCAAACTGGACGAACGTCCACTGCCAGTCAGCTCGGACACAGTACGAAAAACCTGCGTTCTTAGCAGAGCGTCTCAAGCGTATTTTAAAAACCAAGCAGCGGACGAATAAATAAATAAATCCGTAAAATGCCCGGCATGCGGTGCGCCGCATATGCGTGGCTTCACGTGGTGTAATTTTCAGGTAAGCCATCTATTCCCAGAACCTCTTATTTCCAGCGATTGTGTGTTTTCTGTTGTTGGTGTTGCTGCCAGTAAACACATGCCAGGTGCAGGCCCACTGTGATTACAGCGAGAGAGATTACAGCTGGGGCCAGTGCAACAGAGCGAGAGAGTGATTTACCCAAAGAGCAGTGGCTGCAAATTGTACCTCAGACTTCACAATTACACATGAAGCATAAACAGCAGCAACGGCGGCCACTATGATTGGCACTTTAGAGTTACTAAAAAAAGGAGACACTTAAAACCGTAGGGTTATTTGGCCTCAAAAGGCTCCCCAGCATAATTGACAAAACGGCGGTTTCCACATTCCCTCATCTGACTTCGTGTGGGCATCCACTGGGGGGGGGAGCAGCTCCCACAATGGGACGGAATAAATGAAAGACATGCAGGCAGCGCGGGAGGGGGCTTCAAGTTGAACATTTTGATTGAGGAGCTTTACCCGGTAATAATAATAATAATAATTGCATTTACAGAGCGCTTTTCACCCGAGGATCACAAAGCGCTTCACAGAGCTGTGGAGAGAACGGGACGCCAACAACAACGGCACGAGAACTGATAATCAGCAACAATATTTTTTTTTTAATATACACATCGTAAATCAAATGCCTCGAGTGATATCGTAGTTGCAGCTGTGGTGGAATGGTAAGCACCATGAACTCGCAATCCAGAGTTTCAGTCCCATCTTCAACACAACAGTAACAATTTTTCCTTTCTAAAGCGCCTTTTACCCGAAGGTCATAAAGAGATGTTCCCAACAATAGCGCATCATTATTAACACCTGCTTAATCCTGTATAGGGTCACGAGGGGGGGGGGGGGCTATACCCCAGATGTGACGCCAGTACATCGCAGGGCACTGGGGGTGCAAGTTTATTAAATCTCCCAGCACCTCTGCTCACCAACGTCGAGCCAGCGGTATGCATGGTTTTGCAAGTCAGTCAATCCTCTCAGGTTGCATGTGGTAAGGTAAAGTGTGGATACTCACACCTGTGCAGAGATGACTGTGCAAACGTGGATGGACGAGTTCTAGAAATAATAATATTTGCACTTCCAGAGCGTTTTTCACCTGAGGGTCACAAAACCCTGTACAGAACTGCGGTATAAACCGCATGTCAACAACAATAACACGAGAGTAGATCAATTAAAAGTAGAGTAATGGCTATAAATAAATGAAGGACGTAAAATAACAGATCAAATAATGTTAAACAAGAAAAAGGAAGGAATAAGTGTTCCTGAGCAGGTGCAGGTCAACAGCGAGCCACCACCTAAGCACAACAGTGAGCAGCATCAACATTCCGAGCCAGAGAACTTCAATTGCCGTGCGGTGCAAGTGAGCTCCCAGAGGAGGCGTTAGTGATCACAGCAGCGTCAGACATCGCAGGGCTGCACCTTTACTTTGATCGATGTTGACATCGGGACCGTGAGAATCGGTGTTTATTTCAGATGGTGTAAACATTGTATGACTTCCTCTGGCCACCATCTGCACTCATATCGGTGCGAGGTAAAAAAAAACGTAGTGGATTCCTGAGTTATTTTGCGACCTTGCATTGTGGAATTGATTGAATTGAATCGCCATTAAGTGGCAGAGGCGTCTGAATCGATCCTCCAGTATTGAGGAGATGTTCTCACTCTCTTTCGGGATAGTCCTGCTGATCGTGCCTCCTTCACAACGTTTCGCCAACCATATTGGAGACATCCGCAGGCGTGTTTCTGATTCACTTGTTTTGTATAAGGACCCAAAAATATATGTATTGATGTTTCGACTGCATTCGTTATTTATTAATTAGTCTATTTTCTGGTTAGATAGTACTGTTATCCACTAACCAAGATTACGAATAACATTTGAAGTTGACCAAGTGCAATATTTACTTTTAATTCTTCAACGAAGTGAAACGTTTAATCACCGTGTCTGCGAGTTGAGTGGGTGTCCAAGACGAGGAAGCTTAAGGTGAATTGTCTAAACCGGATTTTTAATTGGCATCCCACCATGGGCATACGTGGCTTGTACCCAATACGGGTGGTGCAGCAGTAACATCCGTGCCTCGCGGAAAGAAAGCCTTCCCGGAAGCAGTCTCATTCTAGCCTCGGGCGCATGTGTGTCGAGTTTGTGTGTTGTGTTCTCCTCCTGTTCTATGCGGGTTTCCTCCCACAAGTAAAAAATACTCATTAATTAGCGCAGTGCCTGGCAGTTTGGCACCGTCTGACCGCCTGTCTGA
>JAZEWT010000021.1:15932526-15961652 GCA_036362905.1 Mordacia mordax
CCTTTGCTCACAGCCACCAGACCCAGAGCACAAGCTGGGACCACCCCAAGATGGCCGCGCTCTACCAGTCCCTGGGTGAGATTGCCGTGGCAACGTACGCAGTGTAGCGCAGGCCTCTGCTGCTTCTGCCACTGCTTCCCATATTACGAGGGAACATGCCACTCCGCTTGATGGCTGAGTAATATTTTTAAAGCTTTTTGACTTAATATTGGAAGCGTTCATCCGTTAACTGCGTCCATCTTTCTGGGAGGTTCTAGACAAATAATGAACCGAAGACCTGCATGAAGATGGTTGGCGTCACGAAGGGCATCAGACTGTAACATTCTGCTTGGATTCCCCCACCCGAGGGGTGATAACCGGCCAATCCCCGGGTCAAGCTGCGTAGCGGCTGTTTAAATCAGTTGTGTGTTTGTGCGCCTCTGTCTTTGCATCATACCTGATATACATATTATCCAATACGATGATTCACAGTGTGAAGTTGTCTTGTTGTTAGCGATATAGCCTATGAAAAGTCAGCCAAATTGACTGGGAAATACGTTCAGATAAAACCAGAGGGAAAAATGCACTGTTCCCATAATGTAAACACAGTTTGTTTTAACAGCCTGACTTGCATATTGATAATTCTTCTTAGAATGCATTACACACACCATGCATATTCATGCATTTTCTTAATTTGTTTAATTCTCTAAAATACCCTTTATTTACCTGATTGGAAGGTTTGGTGACGTATAAAGACCACCCCACAATAGCATTAACAGACTGTAGGCCCAGGTGCCGATAGCGAGCATCTATGAAGGTCGACACGGCACACGAGTCGGTGGGTGACCAGCACCACGCTCGGCTGTCTTTGTCTCCCGAGTGGCAATGTTTACAAACTGCACTCGGTACTCATTTGTGGCTGAGTCGATGTATATCCCATGATGGCACATGCCTACTGAGCCAGCTCGTGAGAGGCAAGTGTTGGTTACTAAAATAAATTTGTAGGATATGACAGTACAATAATGGGCTGTTTTAAATAATCTGGGCAGCTCTGAGTATTATTCATACATATGCTCGTGTTTTCTCGAAATACACATAATCTGGCTTCCTCCCAGGTGTCAAATCAGTCCACTAATGGTAATGTCCAAATATACAAATGTAGCAGGACCCTCATAAAAAGAGTCTTGTAGGCTGCTGCATTAAAAAAAGAGCATTATTATTTTCACGAATGCATTAAATAACAAGACACTCACCTCTCAGTCTAATGTTATTATGCCCAGTCGCCCAAAATAACCTATTGGTGAAATGAGCACTGACGATACATTTACTTTGGCATCCAACCTTTACGATGACAGATAGTATCCATTATCGGTGGACAACACTATTATAGAGTATCTCAGTATGTCCCAGTTGGTACAGGACAAGGTTATCCCATATCACCCATGTCTCACGTGCATTTAGAACTAACCATGGTAGGTTCCCTTGGGTGTTTTGACAGTTCTGTGTTATTTGAGGAAAGAAAGATCTACAACTTTAGGCGCTTGCATGGTCAACATAAGCGCTACCCTGATCCAACTTGTGGACTGGACAAAGCTTCGGCTATACTATTTGAAATTAGTCCTGAGACGAGATAGAGGGATGATTGCTGGGAAAAACTGTAAACACTGAAGCACAGGACATGTACGTCTGAGGAGACGCAAATATAAAGAGTGAGGCCCTTTAGAAATGTAGAGGTAGACATCGCAGAGCAGATAGATCAGAGATTGTTCTTACAGGTTAATACGGCTGGTACCTGGTCGTATGGTTGCTCCCCGATGGTGGGGATTTGGAGTAGAATTTCACGGCAGGATGCTCTTCCTGCCGCCAACCTCAGTCAGAGGTTCATCGGACCGTTATTTGACTTGAACCTCCCCCCAGACCTGTTCACCAAGGGAGATCCTAGCAGGAGTGCTAGACTCCACATGACAGATCTCTGGGGGTAATTGGAACACACAACCCCCTAAATTCCAATAAGGTTACAACCCATGATGAAGATCAGAGAATGGCTTTCATAAAAATATGAATCAGAATATAGATCACATTTGTGATAACCAAAGTACGGAGGTTGCATCGCTGCAAGCCCAACAGGGGACTCATACACCATGTATGGCTGTTGAGCTGGAATCTGGTCAATGGCTTAGGTTAACGAGCTGCCCCGCGTGACCCTGAGCGGAACATTGTAATTTTCCTTGATGTCACCTCCTCTCACCTGGCTTCTTTTCGAAGGCTGCATAGACATTTGTTTACAGCGTACAAATTATAACGAAAGTGTTTGCTTTCATAAATTATTAATTTGTAATTATTAATAGGAAGTGCCTACTGTCAGAAGCGGAGCCATTATGGTTCAAATTCAATCGTTGTAATATTATTGCACTCCATTTTCCCTTGTATGAAGTAAGGTTAATTTGTATGTGATTAGTGTGTTACTATAAATGGCCTCCAATTAAATGTATGTCCCATCTTCACATGCTGACAGTTTGCAGGCACATTAATTACTCGTCTGTGTAATGGATGATTGGGAAGCTTCTCATTGCGTATTCATGAAAATTCACGCTCCGATAATTGCGGTGACCGCATTTGGAAGATATTCGGCAAATGTGTGTGGAAGTTTCTTAGAAGGCTGCGCGCAACTCATCAGTATTTCACACCTAGTGCCCGGGGCCCAATCCTCAGAGTGTTTTCGAAGATTTTGTTGTTATTGTAATTTTCTCACAATTTTATTCCAAATGCAGTCTCGACATCGTGTCGCGAGACAGTGAGTCCGTTTGGATTATCTCGCAGTGTGGCCGCTGAGAGTAATGTTTGTCACTTCTCGATTAAACCGCATAAGTGGGTATCACAGAGCTGAAATCCATTATTGGGGTTGGGTCATGCAAAAAATGGTGTCGTTAACCCTCTCTACTACCCGACACAATTCGTGCCAGGCTGGTGCGCGTTCCCGATGATGCTGGTTGTAATTATCAGTGAAACGTCGTACTTCATTCTAAATGCTGTGGATTTCTCTCCAATGCGCCGGTGTGCTGAGAGAATGAAGAATTGGCACATTTTGTTCACGTGACAAGCCTTACTAATTGGCTGTGTCGGGTGGTGTAGGGTCAACGTCACATTTTTTTGCGTGACCTAAGCCAAAAAATGGATTTCATCGATAACATTGGTCACGAAAGCCTTCGAATCACAGAGCTATTGCTGAGATCCTTTTTGCAAGTAACGTCAGGTCCACACACGAGGGATCAACACCACCAGCTCTGCAACTAAAACAAACGATGTTTATTTTTATTCCTCTGAGCTGGAATGCATCCAAGTTAAGTCCTGAAACGAATTTTACGGGTTGTTATTTTGTGCAGTCATTGGTGACTACAGTTAGGAACCCAATTTAATCACGAGGCAGCTGCCCGGATTTGAACTCACCATTTAATCAGTGCCAGATCAGCGATCTGACCTCTTACTCACCGGGCCGCTGGGCCACCTCCCACCAGTTGTAAGGATTTTACGAGTGCTTCACAGACGCCCCATCTCTCGCTGTCCACAGCTGACCTGAACAGCGTGCGATTCTCCGCTTACCGGACGGCCATGAAACTGAGACGTCTCCAGAAAGCCCTCTGCCGTGCGTACCGCACACACACATGCACACACATACACCCGCCCATACTGCCTGAACGATACCTGGTAGTCTTTGCCTCTTGCAATGGCTTGAAATGGAAATTATGCATTTATGCAGATTAGAGTGGCTGGAAAAATGAATGCAAATTGGGGCACAGGAGTCTTTTATTTAGCAAGTTAAACATTTAAATGAGGGGTTCTCAAACTTCTGCCTGTCAAGTCCTTCTTGTTCTGCTTTCATCTTGTCAACCCGGACCACGAGGTAGCACTCACGGCCCAGTGATGGGTCGTGACCCACCGTTGAGGTGCTCGGTCCAGACAACAGCGAGAAGATTTTACACGTCATCCTGAAATTGGCCATTATCGTGATGGGTTTAAATAGTCACAATGAGCAGAGCATGGCGTTGTGTGCATTCACATGATTGGATCAAACAACCTAGATAGAGAATACACAAGTAATGATGTAGGTTTTCACGGCTCGATGCACCTGAGGATGCCTCTAACGTGTGAGGCGAAACGTCGCGAGGAGAGGAGAGGGAGCCATCGACGCGGCTGTCCCGAGAGAATACACAATCACATCTTCACATACAATGGTCCACAAGTTCCATAAACTGCTGGACCAAAATGTTAAGTAAAATAGATCGTCTTAATATATTTCACTTAATTATTTATCACTCGCAGTCCACCGTGATAGATTGTAACGCATTTTGTAGGCGTTAAATATATATCGATAATAGAGGCTTTGATTCAAGATATACTGAAAGTGAAGTCTTTACTCTATTAAGCCTTTAACCAAATTACCTAGAACTTTCTTGATCTCTTTCAATCTTATCTGATCTTGTTAGATCTCAGCTGGTCCTCTTAGAACTTAGCTGGTCTCGTTGGCTCTTACCTGGTCTTATTAGATATTAGCTCATCTTGTAAGATCTTACCTGATTTTGATATATCTTAGCTGATTTTGTTAGGTCTTATCTGATCTTGTTCGGTCTCAGCAAGTCTTGTGAGATATTAGCATCTGGTGTTGTTAGATTTTCGCTGATCTTGATAGATTAGCTCAGCTTGTTAGATATTAACTGGTCTTGTTAGATCTTAGCATCTGCTCTTTTTAGATCTTATCTGATCTTGTTCGATCATAGCTGGTCTTGAGAGATCTTTGCTGGTCTTGTTAGATGTTAGCTAACCAGGATTGAGCCTGATTCGTGCTTTATTGGGTGATCACCAGACACATGAGGTTGTTATAATCATAATATTTACATATATAGAGCGCTTTTCACCCGAGGGTCACATAGCGCTGCACAGAGCTGCGTAGAGAACGGCACATCAACAACAACGACAAAAGAATGGAAAAATAAGCAACAATAACTTTTTTTATATATACGTCGTTGCAGAACAACATGAATAATATGATCTGACTCTCAACTAACATTTTAAATGCAAAATTATCAGTGATTATAATACATATATTGGGAAATGGTTTAATGTAACATTTATCATATAATAATAATTGCGTTTCCAGAGCCCCTGTTACCCGAGGGCCTCAATGCACCGCCCGGAACTATGAAGAGAATGCCACATGAACAACGAAATAAGAACGGCAAGCAGTGAGAATGGCAGCAGGGTGTAGAGCAGCAATATACAATGTTATAGGGAACTTCTATGTTCCCCCCTCAATAATCAACCCAGACCATCAGATAACCACCACGACCCACACAACATAGGTAGGTCCTCATCCAGTATGTCTGTTAACATATTTAATTGGGCGGCAGGTTAGCGCAGTGGTAACCTCTGTGCCTGACAGAAAGTCCTGCCCGCGATGCTTCAATTCCTGCCTCGTGCACCTCTGCGTGGCGTTTTTGTGGTCTCTCCCCTGTTCTGCGTGAGTTTCCTCCGGATGCTCCATTTTACTCCCGCAAGTGAAGAAAACAACACTCGTTAATGAATTGGCCATTCACAGCATAATATATTTACAAATGCTGGCACCGGCTGGCTGCATGGCTCCCTTCCCCCTCCCATCTCTCTGCGGTTCCCTTGCTACGCCTCTCTATCTATCTCTCGTTCATGACCAGGT
This sequence comes from Mordacia mordax, assembly GCA_036362905.1. Lineage (NCBI taxonomy): Eukaryota > Metazoa > Chordata > Hyperoartia > Petromyzontiformes > Petromyzontidae > Mordacia > Mordacia mordax. Next base: position 15,938,213 of record JAZEWT010000021.1, read on the forward strand.
GTGGAATTTGTGGAATGTTCCAAAACGCATTATTATTATTATGCTAACATTTATTTTCCCATTGTTCATTTCCGTTTAATATAACCCTTATTTTATGTTGACAATCATTTGTATATGTCATCTTAGATATTGCTTACCTTACAATCCACACTCATCGGCATCCACAACTATTAAGCTCCAGTGAATTCATAAGGGCGGCACAGTGAGTAGCACTGCTGCTTCACAGCAAGAAGGGCCCGGGTTCGGTTCCCGGCTCGGGTGCCTTTCTGTGCAGAGTTTGCCAGTTCTCCCTGTGTTCACGTGGGTTTTCACCGGGTTCTCCGGTTTTCTCCCACCATCCAAAGACATGCTGCTGCCAAGGTTAATTGGCCTCCTGAGTAAATTAATCCCAGTTGCCTGCGATGCACTGGCATCACATCCCCGGTATAGCCCTGCCTAGCACCTTCGGTCTGCTGGGATAGGGCTCTTACCCCCCCCCGACCCTGGTACAGCCGGGTATTGATGATACATTAAATCGGTGGGGGGGGTGGGTGGGCAGTCACATGGACACCTGGAGCACTCTGTGCACAGCGACGCAGCGGCCTTCCTGTCTCCAACTCCAGTGGACCTCGTGAGCCTGGGGGCCCTGACGACACAGCTTGAGCGATGCGCCCCCGACCCCCGCACACCGGGCCTCACCGAGGGGAGCGCCGGCAAGGGCTCCGGTGGGCGGGGAAGCCCCCGCGAGCAACTGGTGGGGGCCACCGAGGTGGGCCGCGTGCTCGCGGAACTGTACGGCGGCCTTGAGAGCGGACAGGGCCAGCGGCTCGTCGCTGCGCCACTCTGCACCGACATGGCGCTCAACTGGCTCCTCAACGTTTACGACCCGTGAGCCTCGCCCGCACTCCGCCGGCGCGTGGCTGTGTGCAGGCGGTGCGACTGCGCCGTGGCCCAAAAGTTGAAAGGGCCCCTCCAGGAAACGGGCTAAGCGCGTGGGAGGAAATTGGAGCCCTTTATTATTACTTTTTTCCCCATTGAATCAGGATTTAGGGGTTTTAATATCGACTTTGTTTATCTACCTGCGTGCTTGCGTTATGTTTGTTAAATGTTAGTTTTGTACATTTCTTTAATAATATCAATTAATATTATTCCTCATGCCAGCGTTGGGAAACTACCGTGGTGTACTGCTTTGCAGATTAGAGCTGTAATCCAGAGATCTTAAGTTCACCAAGAGTATAAATGGGAAAGCCACCGTGAGTGTATGGGCAGGTAGCGTGTGGTGGAGTATATTATGTAAAAAAAACTCTTTACCAGTGTGGGATAAGAAACCAAAAATACCATCAAGACAAGAAAGTCTCGAGTTACCTCTGGTGGATACACCTACCAGCAGAAGCATGAGCAAGCAACTGCAGGGCTGCCCCTTTACCTTTGAATTTTTTTCCTTCCGTCCAGTAGGGCCGATGCCAAGCACACTGCGCCAGCTGCAGCAGGTGCGGGTCAGCCTGCTCCAGGGCCACCGTACCCATCGTTTGTTAGATAGCCTGCCGGTCGATTAACAGATGTGCATTCGGAGACTTGTGTTTCGCTTAGCGGCAATCCATTACGCGGCTACACCACCGCTGGGCAGTCATTCATTGTTGAACAACTCGGACAATAAGTGGTCGTTCATTAGAGGCCTCTATTTAGACGAGGTCCGCGTTGGGATTTTTCTGACTGGGCGATCGAGTGGGAGTTGTGGGTAGGTATAAGAAGGTTTTCTTATTGGGAAGGTTACCACCGCCGCGCACGATCAAACGTAATTTTAAACAGTTTGCTTTGAAGGTCACAGGCATTCAACAAATGCGAGCACCATGATCGTCTTTGTCTTTTCACTTCTGACATTAGCGGCCATGCTGCTCAAAGCTAAGGTTGTAGGGTTTGGTTGACCACGTGGGGACAGGAAAAACGAAGTCACCGATTTTATGTCTGAGCACGATATTTGGTCCCGTGATCACATGACGATCGGCATAATTTACCGCGGGCGGCGCAGTGGCCCAGTGGTTAGCGCTGACGCCTCACAGCAAGAAGGTCCCGGGTTCGAATCTCTCGGCTCGGGTGCCTTTCTGTGTGGAGTTTGCATGCTCTCCCCGTGTCCGCGTGGGTTTTCGCCGGGTACTCCGGTTTCCTCCCACAGTCCAAAAACATGCTCCTGGATAGGTTGATTGGCTCGCAGACTAAAATTGTCCCGCAGTGCCCGGCGATGGACTGGCGTCCCGTCGTCGGGTGTATTCCTGCCTTGCGCCCTTTGTTTCCGGGATAGGCTCCGGCTCACCGTGACCCTATATAGGATTAAGCGGTTTCAGATAATGAGATGAGATGAGATAATTTACCGCACCTGCTCCGCACGAGATAATACCGCCTCATCCCTCGAACTATTATAAAACACAAAATATCACCTTTTCCAAACAATAAAAATCAATTAGGTCCTTTAAAAAATAATTGTTGCATTTTAACCGCGAGACAGCTTAATGTTATCTACATACGCTAGCGCCAGCTGTGATCAGTCAATTTTTCATTAAATGATTCCCCCCGGTGTTTTTCAGGAGCCGCACGGGAAAAATCCGCTCGCTTTCTCTCAAGGTGGGACTCATCTGCCTGTCCAAAGCCCCACTGGAAGACAAGTACAAATGTGAGCGCTGTCAGATACCCACTGCGATTTTGGTTGTTATAATCATTTCGCGGTAATGTCAATTTCACAATGTCGATGTCCAAGATATTCTTTCTGAGAGAGAAGACAACTTAGAGGCATGAGGAAATTGCAGAGAAGCCATGAGGGGCAAAGCAGCTGTCCAGCAACATTTAACAGACCACTGCGTCATACGTGATATGATGTTATTGAGTGTTTTTTTTTCAGTTATGGGAAGACACCGGAGAACTCAGAGGAAAGCCACGCAGAGCAGGGGAAAAACACGCAAACTGCACACAGATAGGCACTCAGGACTATATTTCTCACTAGATCTTGGAAGCTAAGCAAGGTGGAGCCTGCACAGTGCTCGGCTGAGTGATCACCATGCTTGGCAGGCTTCTGGGACCATGACACAAGGGCAAAACCCTTGTGTCATACTATACTTCTATGGTCCCGTGTTGCTACTCCACCCGTCATCACCCACCCCGCATTGAGCAGCATGCTTAATTATTGTCAATTTACAACCCCCATTACCCGCATCGTACGGGGAAGCCTTTATCATGCAACAGTGGGCCGATGAATGGACCGCATGCGTGCGTATTGTGTCGCTTTCATCATTGAGGCTGCCTTCGACGCAGACTCCATACTGTTTGGGCCGTGTTTCCTTCACGCACCTGCGATCAGTGATGATAGATGTATGCACCTGGCAAAACCATGTGCACGCGGCGACCACTGCTGGCTTCTGCAGCTGCTGTGCCTGGCGTTACCACATTCGCACTTGTCATCCATTTTAACAGAATGCATTATCTGACGGCCAGCTTGGCCACACCTGGCCTGCAAAGGCTCTATGGCCCACCGAGACATAATGAGATGCACATTAGCGAGATGAGAGGAAGGGATGAATAAGGAAATGAAAGATACTGTAGATATGATATACGCATTAGTGGGATAACACAAAGTAAATGAGAGAGGGTTTTGGAGTAGCTCTTGATACTCTGGTTCTCGGAGATATAACGACAAACAGCTTAGCAAGATGAGAGCTAGAAAAGAGATACGACTGAGAGGGCTTCAAACGAGAGATAAAGATATGATGAAGTGAGCGTGCGATAGGTGAACGAGAAAGAGATGAGATATCATGATACAAGGGGGTGCACATATCCCAACATTATGTCACGTTGTCATATAACATCGTTACGTCTGTTTTGTATGGGTAGGCGTGGGACATCACGTGACCCACCAGTATAAGCTAAGTTTGCTATGCCACTGTATCGAAAATATATTTAAAGATCCCAGATCAAACACAATTGTTGTTGTTAAGCATTGCACACTCAATAGCTGATCTTTCGGGATAGCCATCTCTGGCGTTCCTTGCCACACGCAGGAAAAAAGTAACGGTCGACATGTCTATCCCGAAAGAGTGGTTCTTGAGAGCAATTCTCATCGTACATCGAGACGTGAAAACCCACATCAATACGTTGTTCTTGTTGTTGTCGGTACAGACCTGTTCCAGCAAGTGTCAGGCCCAGGGGGTGGCTGTGACCAGAGGCAGCTGGGGCTACTGCTGCACGAGGCGATTCAGATTCCGCGCCAGCTGGGCGAGGTGGCCTCCTTCGGGGGCAGCAACATTGAGCCCAGCGTGCGCAGCTGCTTCCAGTTTGTACGTGCCTCCGACACCAGCACCAACCACCCTCGCGAGTCCACAAGGCTGCCCATATATGGACAGCAGGTTGGCGCAGTGGCAACTTTTGCGCCTCAGGAAATTCTGCCTGAGGCGGTTCGATTCCCACCTCGGGCACCTTTCTGTGTGGAGTTTGTGTATTCTCTCCCCCTGTTTTGCGTGAGTTTCCCCTGGATTGGCCGATTTCCTCCCACAACTAAATAACGCCCATTAATTGGCGATAACTATATACAAGAAATAGTCTCTGGCAGGTTGGAGTGAGGTGAGGTGAAAAGGTGAGTAAGATGATGAGGTAATTGAAAATCAGAGGGTATGAGGAAGCTGGGGAGAGGATGGCGAGGTGAAATTAAATGTGAGAAAGGTAAGTGAAATAAGGTGATGTAGTGAATGAGGTGAGCGGCTGGCGAGGACAGGAAGGTGAGGAAAGACCGTGCAGAGAGGTGGCAATGTGAGGCAGAGAAGAAGGTAGTGGATGAGGGTGAGACGATAAAGAGAAGATAAGGGTCGTAAGGAGTGAGGAAGGAAGGTGAGGGTGAGCATGGTGGTGAACTACACTGTGAGTGAAATCCTGGTACTGATAAGGTGACTGTTACTGCTAGGGGGCAAAGTGAAGGCTTTACTCTATCAGTGAGTTCAGTAGGCCCAAGTATTGAGACGTAAAAAAATACTGATTAAGAAGTATAACAATTAAAAGAATAGAAATAAAATCTAAATAACGAGAATAAAACGATTAAAACTGCTTCAAATACACTCAGATGGGCTCGTAAGCGTCGTATATCTGGAGTTTTCAACAGCGGCGTTTACAACAGCCAGCTTCCGTTGAGATGGCTGCCACCAGTGACATGCTGAGTTAAAGCTGACTGAAATGACTTGAAGAGTGAGAGCACACACACACACATATATATTGATAGTAAACCAAAGCGTCTCTTACTGCAGAACACCCCCAAGCCAGAACCCATCCCAGTTCCAGTTCCCAACAGCAAATGTCCATCTGCCATTGCTCCAAGGCCCCTGGCCATTCCCCTGGCATCTTCCATCCACAAGACAAGTGAAACGGATAAAGCCCAGTGGGAAGGAGTAGTGCTTTGCTCAGTGAGACGAGGGATCAGCAAACAAGACGTTTTCTAAATATTTAACACTTTGCCGCAGAGTTACCAAAGCCATTAATGCATTATCTCTGTCTGCCTGTAAGAGAGGGCAATGATAATATTCGTATAGATGATCCAATTCTAAGTGAATATTTTAAAGTTGTGTTGCTATTTAGGCACTTAATGATTTAGGTTTTCACGGCTCGATGCATGATGATTGCTTCGAAAAGCTGCTGTCTCGGGACAGCCGCGTCGTTCACTTCCTCTCTCTGCCTCGCGACGTTTTGCCTCACACGTCAGAGGCATCCTCAGGTGCAGTGTGCGTGTGTCGTGTATGTGACTCTATTTATATGTAGGTGCTATGTATGTGCTGAGTCACCTCCACAGAGTTGCTGCGTTCCAGGATCAATGGACGACCATTGGGGTCCACTTGAAAGGATTCCATTGTGCTGCTCACACCCCGGAATCACATTATCTCATGAGATGCAAACTAGGAGATTAGTCACAGGTGGAGCAGGAGGGGGTTAATGTGATTCCGGAGTGTGAGCAGCACAATGGAACCTTTTCAAGTGGACCCCGACAGTCGTCCATTGAGCCTGGAACGCAGCAACTCTGTAGACGGGACTCAATACATACATAGCACCGACATATAAATAGGAGTCACAGACACGACACACACGACACACGCACACTGCGGCTGAGGATGCCTCTAACGTATGAGGCGAAACGTCGCGAGGTGGAGAGAGGAAGCGATCGACACGGCTGTCCCGAGAGAGAAGCTTTTCGAAGCAATCATCATTAGGCACTTCGTCTATAATAAATCAGGAGAATTTATCAAAGGTGTGCGTTAGAATTTGCAATAAAATCCAAATGTGCTCTTTCCAGCATTTATTCCATTAAAAACTTACAGTGTTCAGTTTTCATTGACAGCATTTCTTATTAAATTCTCATCTCATCTCATTATCTGAAACCGCTTAATCCTATATAGGGTCACGGTGAAGCCGGAGCCTATCCCGGAAACACAGGGCGCAAGGCAGGAATACACCCGACGACGGGACGCCGGTCCATCGCCAGGCATTGCGGGACAATTTTAGTCTGCGAGCCAATCAACCTATCCAGGAGCATGCTTTTGGACTGTGGGAGGAAACCGGAGTACCCGGCGAAAACCCACGCGGACACGGGGAGAGCATGCAAACTCCACACAGAAAGGCACCGGAGCCGAGAGACTCGAACCCGGGACCTTCTTGCTGTGAGGCGTCAGCGCTAACCACTGCGCCACCGCGCCGCCCCATCTTATTAAATTATTTTCTGCTAATTGTATACGATATTTGTAATTTTCAACTGCGCATTCTTAAGTATCTGTAGTTGTTATAGAGATAAGTCAAAACATATCTATGGCAGTGCTGTCCGGTTGCCGAGGTGAAATGTGGCACGGGCTATCTTTGGCCAATCATCACGAACTGGCTCACACATTTGGCGATCCATGTAACGGGGAATTTTTATTCGTTGAAATGTATATATTTTTTACAAGCATGAACACACGTTAGAAAACATTCCATAATCGATGTGATTTGCGCTCAAGAGCTCGTCTCTCAGGATATCCACGTCAGATATTCCTCCTCTCTCCTTCGTAGCGTTTAACCTCAAAAAGCGCAGCTCTTGACAGACGTTCTCAAACATCGAGCTATGTAGCCTACATCAATACATTGCCGAATCTGTGCACGTGCATGAATTTCATTTCTTATTTGTTTCTATATTGCTTTTCAAATTTATCGCAGCTAAATGCAAATTCCGTTATTTTTCAGGATTATATATAAGTACGGAGTCTATACATACCCATGATTTTTATTCCTTTTTGGTTTTGTATTGCTTCAGTAATTTTCCACCAATTAAGTGCTAATTCCATTATCAACTCATGTGGTTGCGTCATCCATTCCGGACCACCTACTGGGTGCTGCTTGCTTTCACGCTGTTTGGAAATTACGTTTTCCCCGTGCAACGCTGTCAGATTAATGCTGCCAGAGTTAAAATAGAGGGGCCAATGACTTGAAGTCAAAATTGTAAGTGATTGCTTGCCTGTGCAGTCATTGGGCAATTAAGCTGGGAGCATTAACTCACTGCTGTTGTAAACCCGGCGATCACTGCCGAGTTCAAACTCAAGCGCTGCAATCGTTCATCACTCCAGCAACCAAATGCATTTAAAAAATCTGTGATCATGATTTTATTCAAGGTCAATCCTTGTTATTATTTTTCCCCCTTCTTTTGTGTCGTCTCGTTTACACTGCCTGCCTCACGTCCTGCTTTCATTCCTTCCGTTAGCCTGTAAATAGGATTTGCGTTTCAGACTTAATTTTAAAAACTATTCCAACTATTTTCAAGCCACCGATGCCTTGGAGTGGCGACATTGCCCAGCGGGACCACGTGCGCTGCTTGTTGGTGCAGAGATTCACGGTTATATTCCAGCAGCTGCCCTGGTTATTGTAAATAATGGCCTCCGTGTGCCACGTAAATCATTGGTGTTTTGGCCATACTTCGCTACAGTTATTGGTGCGGGCGGGTTGGTAAAGTTGGCGGTAACAGGATGGCTTCTGATATAACTCGCTACTGTTGTCAGCCATGGGCAGGCTATAGAATTCAGGTTGCTAGGTTAGTAGTGGAGTGCATCAACCGTCGTGCAGACATTGTGCCATAATATACATAATTTCCATAAGTCGTCATTGTACCTGATTTCTATGTACACAATCAATTGGTGCGTCATGAGCACAATAATTGACTTTAATCTATGAATTGTTGCACAACTCTCCTGAGCTATCTCACCATTTTTTAAAATGGACGATGATTGGTACTGATGTAGGTTTCAACGGCTCGATGCATGATGATTGCTTTCCGAAGCTGTTCTTTCAGGATTGCCGTGTCGAGCGTTCCTCCTTCTCGACGCGTCTCATCCCACATTGGAGGCGAAACGCAGATAATGATTAGAATACTGCAAACCTGGAATGTTTGAACGAACAAATGTGTAAATGATCTAAAGGCCCGACTTTGACCATATTCATTTGCATATCTATCCAGCGGTCAGCAGGGAGGTGGTTCATACTTGATATGCTGGCTTCTTTAATCGGTCCCAAATATAGTTTAACACTTCCGTGTTGCTTATTCCCATTTGTCCACGTGCAATGTCGACACAGCAGTGTTTACGCTATGGGGTTTTTTTTCCCCCACGTTGTATTTGACTTTGAAATCGCCACCTAATCGGATAACTCTATCATTATGATCTCAAGTAATACAGTGCTGCCAATGACATCAGTAATGATGGTTTCATAAATCACCATCGGCGGCTAGCAACCCACTAATGGTTGATGACCTCTTCACGCCGTTGATGATCACGATGATGAACCTCGCCAAGACCCACAGACCGAGAAAGTCCCAGGCTCCGTGCTATTAGAACAGGTGGGAAATTTTTTGCACCAGTGCCCACGCCAAACACACCACGCCACTAAGCCTCCCCCCCACCCCATCCCCTTGTGGCGTGTAGGCGAACAGCCGGGAGATGGTGGAGGTGGGCCGCTTCCTCGAGTGGATGAAACTGGAGCCGCAGTCGCTTGTGTGGCTCCCCGTGCTGCATCGCGTTGCGGCTTCCGAAACGGCGAAGCACCAGGCAAAGTGCAACATCTGCAAGGAGTGTCCCATCGTCGGCTTCCGGTCAGAACTACGGACGCACGCCGGCTCGCACGCTCAACCGCCCGCACGCTCAACCGCTTGCCCACTCACGACGCTACCATTTGTTAAGTTATTTACTTACAGACGCGCATATTTTTTTATTTTCTACAGAAAAGGAAGCAGGAATTCTATTGTGAAATAATGCAAACAAATACATAGCATTTCATGAAGAACTGCATTGCAGTCCTCTTACACTGTAGTCCTTAGTTCTTCCGGAACTGATGACAGTTCTTGAATATTTTACAAAGGCCAACTTCTGTTTGCACACATTTCTGTATATGGTTTTGAATGGAGTTATTTTTCCCGGCCTACATTTTTTCTGTTATCATTGGTTTTCTCATCATTTACAGATAGGATACATGATGTCACGGGCAGTGGACTGGATTTGAATTCCAAAGGTCGCCTCTTTGATGCTGTTCCCTGCAGATAGTTTAACCTTGTACTATCGTGTATTCAATATTTGTATGTAACAATGTCTATCACCACATGTTAATCGATGCTGTGAGATAGCTGTACCCAAGAACTAATTTGTTTCCAGGAATGCCAAGGGCATCTGGCAGTCCAAGGATTCTCGTTATTATCCGAGGCGTGTGAAAAATTCTGCTCGTGCAAACTGACATTTTTGTAAACATCAGTTTGTTGGCCGTGCTGGGAATTTGTGCGCGCATGTGTGCACGCGGGGGAGAGGGGGTGTTCGTGTGTGCGTGCGAGATATGTGCACGCGTGCATGCGATACCTGCTGCTCAGCAAACGTGGTCGTGTGAAGTACAGTTAAACTTTCGTGCTCTTTGGTCTGTTCATGACGTCAACATTGGCACTCAGCTTTATCGTTTTTTGACTTTTTAAGCTTTGTTGACTTTTTTTTCAACCCAGAATTTCTCATCCCCTCGATTATGTGTGCGGTTCTTGACTGTAGATACCTGCCATTTCAAATCTGTTCACAGGTTCTTCTGCTAGAAGAACCAATTATTAATGAGCGGCACTTTAGGCAGCCTAGGGAAATGAGCCAGGGATGTGACAACATTAAGGTGCAACAGCCTCGCAAATGGATGGAAACACAATATTTACGTGCATCATGCATCACGCGTATTCATGTTAAGAGTGGGTGGCTTGACGTTTAAGTGTACTGCAATGGAAACCAGAGTGCGATTCCCAGATGCGGCTAGTATCGGTGGAAAGTGACATGTAATCCGGTCCCTTGGCCCACACACTTCACTAACCCGCGCTGAGCAGCGTGGCAAAGTATGGTCAGATAGCCCCACACAACCCGCACGCTGTGGAGAGACCCTCATCCGGCAGTGGATTGACAAGGGCTGGACGTGTACACATACACGTTTCTCAATGTGCTCCCAGACCACAGCCAAGGGGGTCTTACACAAGGAATTTGTTTGACTGCTCCACTATACAGTTCACACTGCTGGCCTTTAAGGTCCCACCACACAAAAGGTTTCATTGCCACAGACGTAAGACCTGAGCTACTCAGGGATGTAAGTAAGAGCCACCTGTGAACAAGTATCCCTTGGAATGGGTCTGAGTAGGCGGTTCATTATTTCGCAAATTGTATATGTGTCTTCGAATTAATACAAAGTCCTTTGGCAGTGGACTGTAAGCACAGTTGGATGTGTATGTAACGTCAACGAGGCCTTGTGCTCCTTTATAAAAATTAAACGTGGTAACATATGATCCTTGCTTAATACAAATGCCCATGACCCAGTCGTCTGACTGCCAGATATTTTATTGATAAATAGTGCCACAACCTCTGGGCAAAAGAGTCTAAAGCATTCTCCCTTGCATTCCTATCGCAGTCCAGAAACTGCGATGCCATTTAAATCATGGTGCAATATCAAGTGTATTTCACTACAATAGCCTTCATAATATCATCTCATCCAGAATTTAATGCGCAGGGCACATTTGTGTCCATTCGATACAGCGATTCATAAGGTGATCCACGCACATGCACCAGCTTATCAGACACCCTCTCCCCCAACTTTCGCTTTAAAATAAGCGTAACATTATACACCGGAAAATGTGGTTATAATTAATTGGATTATGTTACCCTGCTGTTGTTCCATTACAGGTATCGCAGCCTAAAGCATTTCAACTACGACATCTGCCAGAGTTGCTTCTTCTCTGGCCGCACGGCCAAGGGACACAAGCTTCATTACCCCATGGTGGAGTACTGCACGCCGGTGAGCCGCCATAATGAACCTGGCGGCTGTCATACCACCACCAACGGCCTGTCCACATGCGTAACCGCATCGGTGTCGGCTTCTGGCCCGCATGCGCGCGGGACGCGCAGCTCGGATAATCCGAAGCGAGGAGGAATGATGGGGGGGGGGGGTGGGGGGTGGGTTAACCCCTAGTAAATATTAATATTTTATGGAGGTGGGGACTGTTAGTCAAGTGAGTTTAAATCGAGGCGTGACCGACATTACCGGCATGCATTTCTTGGCTTTGTCGTACAACTGGCATCGAAACGTGGACCGCAGGAGTGAACCATTACAAGTCTAAATAAAAACAAGAATAAAAAGTTGTACCAAGAATGCGATCAACAGATGATGTAGACAAATGGATGGGGTGGGAAATTCATGATGCGGTGGAACTGGCAGAGCACTAAGAAAAGTGGAGGGAGGTGGCACAACCAACCATCTCATTAGATAATGGCACAAGAGAGCACTTTGTTAACCTTTGCCAAGCCATGTCTGTCGTGGGATTTTTTTTATCATAAATTTTCATGGGTGGTTAGCTCAGCTTGGTAAAGGTAATCACAAAGGACTGCTTCAAATATCGCCAATGTTAGGCAAGGGCAATGCAGTACCTGGGAATTCTAATCCAGTTGTAAATGAATGCTTGACACAACACAATTAGCACTTGGCCTGATGACTCCAAGGCCTACATTGTCCACATCTATGACCTTTGCTAAACTGGACCAAATTAAACCTATGGCCAGGAATTAAACTCAGCTCACCGGGAATTAAACCGAGGTCACCAGGTTAACATTGCGTGGCACATGCCACTGTGGCATCGCTCCACTTTCAGTAGCCATTAGTAGTTAAATATTCATGTTAAAATTAATACAGTTGCCTTTAATCACCTATGTTCCCATTCAGACTTCATACTCAACACTCACAGTCAATGCTTTCATGTTCCACGTCCATTAGAGTTCCACTCAGAATTAATTTTCCAGGGCATACCAACCTTTAAAACACACACATTTACACAGACAGTGAAAACGTGTGGCTGTCACAATGAATGATCGTTGGTTAAGCCCTGTCATTTTATATATATTAACATTAGTGTCATCTAAATGGCCTCATTCGTGGCATCACACATATGTACAGTGGCCCATTCTTTGCAGCAGTAGGCTGATGATATTTATGAAAAGCTTCGAATGATTTTCATGAGGTTCATTACAAGAGTGTATTTTTTTAAAGTGGATCTCCTGTTCCTCAAAGCTGTTATACATTTGGCCATGTGCATGTTAACGCATGACTACGATGAGAATGGGTTCTCCCTGTGAAAAGGAGGAAAAACAAACAAACAAACAATCAGAAAGCTAGCAGTCTGCCTTGTGTGGCTCGTCGTGCTACTGCGTTCACACCGAAATTGTGCACAAATTTAATTCAGCTCCCATGAACAACATTTAAACGGTCAAAAGTCCGGTATGTTGATATACACAACTTGTAAAGTGTGTTATTACCGTGTACCGCACATTGAGAGTCCAACATCAGCACAATCATTCTATGTTAGTAACACGTTTGTCTGGCTGGCTACTCACAACCCAGCGCCCCTCTTAGCAACCACGCATTGAACAGCTCTAAAGAAAAAGGGCCGGGGTACCTGGGTGGCCGGCGTGGGTGCGGACGCGGGTTGGGGCGCGGGTTACGGCGCAGGTTGGGGCGCGGGTTGGGGTGCGTGCAGAATGGGCACAATGGAGAACCCCCATCCAGGGAATGGACGTTAGTTCAATGCACGCAAACTTTACGTGATATTCCCTTCTTGTTGTCTTTTGTATCAAGACAACGTCTGGTGAGGACGTGCGTGACTTTACGCGCGTTCTGCGTAACAAGTTCAAGTCGAAGCGCTACTTCACCAAGCATCAGCGGCTCGGCTACCTGCCAGTGCAGACAGTGCTGGAGGGTGACACCATAGAAACGTGAGCACCAGTCCATGGCTTATGCGTTCCCCCGGTCAGAATAGATGATGATGCTGCTGCCTGTTTGGTTTTTCAACACGTAATCTTTCGTCGATGTTTTTTTCAAAATGCACAAGTGTGAGCTGTGTTTGTTGTACGCATGTTGAAAGGCACCCGGATTAGATGGCTTTCTATGTGGAGTTTTGCTGTTCTCCCTGTATTTGCATGGGTTTTTGCGAGGTACTCCAATATCCTCCCGCAGTCCAAAGACATGCTGCTTGCCGAGGTTAATTGGCCTGACTAAATTGCTCATATCTATATCTTGTGATGTAACAATCCACTTGGTGCCTGCACACCGTGGATGCATGGAATTCAAAAGTATAATAATAATAATAATTGCACTTCTAGACTGCTTTTCACCCGGGGGTCACAAAGCGCTGCACAGAGCTGTGGCGAGAATGGCATGTCAGCAAGAACAACAACATATCAATGGGAAATCAACGACATTTTGTGTTACAAATCTGAGCTGTGGAGAGAAAGGCATGTTCATAGCAGCAACAAAAATTATGGCTATAATTTAGAGAAAGACATAAAAAAAGCGATAACAATAATTGTTAAACAAACGAAGGAAGGAATAAATGTTCCCAAGCAGGCGCAGGTCGGCAGTGAGCCATTGTCCCGACATGATACACTGAGCCGCATCAATAGTCCTAGCCAGAGAACTCGAAAGCCTTATGGAAAGAGTGAGTCTTGAGACGAGATTTGAAGATGCTCAGGGACTCAGCTGAACGAATCTCCAATGGAAGGGCGTTCCAGAGTCTGGGAATAGCGTACGAGAAGGCTCGGTCATCCATTGAAAAGAGGTGCGACCTGGGCACATGCAGGAAAACCCCATTTGAGGAACGAAAGTTGTGTTGAGGAGGGTGCCTGAAGTAGGTCACGGATGTTTGTCAGAGCACCGCCAGTGAAAGCCTTGTGGGTGAGAAGGAGGATCTTGAATTCGATCCTATATTTAGCAGGTAGCCAGTGGAGAGACACCAGTACTGGGGATATGTGATCATAGATGGGTGTGCGAGTGAGGAATATATCAGCCACAATCTGCACACGAACATAATCATGACATTTAATCAAATCACAGAGTAGCTGAAACATTTCACGCCTAAAATTCAAATGATTTTGTATTTCTCGGGTACCGTATTTTATTACAGTGCCAACCGATAGATTATTTGTCCTCCGGTCCTTAAGGGCACCAACCGTTCAAGACTCTTTATGTAACGTGTTTACCCCCGCGCGTGATATGCCGCGCCATACGTTCTCACCGCATTTTACTCCGCTCTCCACTTGTGAAAGATGCTTGTTATCTCTGTGCGCTCTCATCTGTCTGTGTTCACAAAGGAAATATCGTGAAATAAAAAATGACAGGCAATACTTAGACGTGATAGGAATGCGCTTGAAGTGGTGACTCTTAAATGCAGTGAATAGCAACTGTAGATGGTCGTGTGTCACATAAAACAACACGAACTTTGTGTTGTCATCATATAATAATAAATACAATTGATAACTTGCACATTCATTCAATGTTGAAGGTTTTAATTTCAAGAGAGAGCGACTTAGAGGTGTGCGGTGACCTGGAAGCACTGCGGTCAGCTGGCGCCAACACACCGTACCCAGCGGTCGATATATTATGACGTCATCAGACAATTAATTAGTAAGGGGTTTTTTTGTTATGGGAGGTAACTTAAGAACCAGGAGGAAACCCACACAGAGCAGGGGGAGAACACACAAACTCCACACAGACAGGTGGGAATTGCACCGCTTTGGCCAGGATTTTTTTTTATTAAATGCAGATGTAACCGCTGCACCAAACTGCCGCAAGATATGTGCTCTCGTTATTTGGCGTGGACACTTTCTTTCAGCCGGCGATGGACCGCCGTCCCGTCGTCGGGTGTATTCCTGCCTTGCGCCCTGTGTTTCCGGGATGGGCTCCGGCTTCACCGTGACCCTATATAGGATTAAGCGGTTTCAGATGAGACTTTCTTTCAGACTACTTGCACGTGTTACTAATTGCTGGTTTTTGGCCACGGATGGATTTAATTCTTTCCAAGCACTTGCCAGCTATGTGCATTTGTCCCGATTATAGATGGCGCTTTTATTAGAGTCATTAGATTTTGTTTCAAAACACCTGACGTAAAAAAAAAGACAATCGCATACACAACACATCTAGATATATCTATAGTAAGGTTTTAATATCCGCCACAGCACACTTTGAAAGTTATTATAACCGCCTGCTATAACACTTCCCCTCGGGTAAAAAGCACTCTAGAAATGCAATTATTATTATTATCATTGTACCTCACACGGCACAAACCATCACGCCAACACTAATAAACTTCCTTACCACCCGACTCTGTGAGCTATTATCCAAAGCGGATGAAAAAAAAAGTCTGATGTAATTCCCACTTTGCTTGTGCAGCTTCTGTGCCAGTGGGAGCACAAAGTGGAAACGGGCCTGGGTGGTAATGGTTTGTCATTTGTTGTTGAGGGATGGCACGGTGGCGCAGTGAGTAGCGCTGTCGCCTCACAGCATCAAGGTCCCGGGTTCGATTGCTGGCTCGGGTGCCTTTCTGTGTGGAGTTTGCGTGTTCTCTCTCCCCGTATGTGTGTGGGTTTTCGCCGGGTACTCCGTTTTCCTCCCACCATCCGAAAACACACCGCTGCCTAGGTTAATTGGCCTGCTGAATAAATTACCACCATCGCCCTGCGATGTACTGACGTCACATCCTGGGTATAGCTCTACCTTTCGCCCTCTGTCTGCTAATTTGTACGGGATTAAGCGGGTATTGATAATGATTATTAATTGTTGTAGTTCAAGCCCAGCGGCCACCATGGTTAATACTGCGTATGTATGAACCGTAAATACTACTATGCACTAAGAACTTTACAGTGAATGATAAACATTCCTTTGACGATATTTGCTAAAGATAAGGTCGTGTGCATAAGTGTCGGCTTCGTGGTTCAAATTGACCACATTTTAAAATGACTCGCAAGTTACACAATTGGGTATGGCCACTTAGCAACATGTCACCCTGCTGTGAAACTGACGCAGACCACGCTCGTCTATAAAACATAGCGCCTTGGTGCGAGCCTTGCGCCGTAGGGACACAGGGACACGGCACGATGAGCGAACGTACGGGCGTCTCATGCGACCATTCTTGTCTTGCAGACCCCTCACTGTCATCAACCTGTGGCCAGTGTCATTGGAGTGAGTACCGCACTCCCGATTGTCTGACGAATCACGACTCCCTAGCCACCCATATGACCAGCCTTTCGGTTGCCTCACTCCACTTTGTCGAAGAAATCACTCGCATTTTTGTGTTTTTTTTTTATTTTCAGCCCGTCTCCTCATCTGTCTCATGAGGACACGCACGCACGAATCGAACACTTCGCCAGCCGGTAATGTGTTTCAAAAATCTTATCTCCCCCAACCTTGGCAATTTCATCTACACAGGTTGTCTTTGAGATAGGGAGAACATCCACGTTGAACACTCTTCTTCCTCACACTCATGGGGTTTGCGTTCCTGATCTTATTACTCCATTCACATCTGGCTATCATATCAACATCTACTCTACAGTCCTGCACATCCTAATTCTTCAAACCACCTCTTGCTATACCTTCCTCTCAGCTTCTACACCGGTGCTTCCGTGATCTTAAACTTTCTTGAGTCGCCTTGGGTGGCACGGTGGCGGCGTAGGGGTTAGTAGCACTGTCGCCGTGCAGCAAGAAGGTCCCCAGGTTCAATTCCTGTCTCGGATGCCTTATGTGTGTAGTTCTCTTTCCTCCTGTATCCACGTAGGTGTTTTGCTAAACACTCTAGTTTTCCCCCACTATCCAAACGCAAGCTGCTGCCTCAGTTAATTGTCCTGAGTAAGTTGTCCCCAGTGCCCTGTGATGTACTGGCATCACATCCTGGCTATAACCCCACCTGGTGCCCTATATCTGCCAGGATAGGCCTTGCCTCCCCTCCTTCCCCCATGACCCTATACAAGATTAAGCGGGCACTGATACTAAATCGAACTGATATTCTCTCACGATGTGTTTTTCCTCTTTTCTAACGATGTCTCAGCCAGCTAACTGCGTTGACTTCCTCTCGGCATATCCGAGATGGGCCCATACCACGCTTGTTTGCTTCCTCCATCATCGGCTTTCTTTCTGAGTCTGTTCAATCTTGCAGTCCCTGGAATTTGTCTGTCATCCTTATTTTTGTGTGGCACAGTGCCCACTCCTCTGGTGTTTAGAGCCCAGCATTCAGGCCCCATCTGTTCTTCTTAAAGTAAAACCTCGATATACGGACCTTTATTTAATGGACTTCGGAATTAATGGTCGCTGTCCTCTACTTCCGAGACAGCTGCTTGCATTGGTAATGATACAAAAAACATGTATTTGAGTGTCTTTATTGCTGCTTTTAAATACATGTGTTATTCTGTTTAACGGTTTTCATAATATATATAGGTCGTTGTAAGATCTAGTCGTTGCTGTGTATATAAGATCGTCTTATAAACATTCGGATTAAATGGAGTTACGGACACTGTCCACCTTGTTAGTCGATTAAATCGGTGCTTTGTTGTACTTAATTGTTTTTTTATTTCCTCCCCATATCATTAACACAGATATTAACATGCACATATTTTGTTTGTTTAATAAGTACTATCATTAGTGTTCCATAGCTATACATGCTTGTGCCTTATCTCTCGCAGGCTAGCCGAAATGGAAAACAAAAACGGATCATATTTGCATGAAGTCTCCTCGCCCAATGAAAGCATGTGAGTTGCACGTTGGTAGAGCACGAGCCGCATGTAAGTGCTCATTACAAGTCCATCACCGCTTCCAGCTCACCTCTGGATTTCGAATCGAAATGTAACTGATAATCGTATTGTGCGCATTCCTTGCACATGCACATAAACGCGCATGGGTAAAGGTAACGCGTGCCTCCAGTGGGTAGCGCACCGCACTATTAGCTTGGTTACTGGCATTAGATTCCTGACCACGGCCACTATCGGTGGCGAATATTTAAACGAGGCCTGAGTCTCCCTTAGGTTGACGCAGCCTTACGCCTGCTGCGGCCTGGACTGGGAACACAGAGGCAGCCGGCTATGGTGCGAGCCACACCACCTCCTCGTGCACCATGCTAATGATGCCCTCGCCAACAGAACCTGCCCCAACAGTCTGTGTGGACGACACAGGGGAATCGGCTTGTTATTTTACTACAATTTTATATTGCATGCACAACAACCGCATTCGCCACTAAGTGGCGGGCACATCTCCACGGCGCTTGTGCCAAGCCAGGTGCACCTTGAGGCCACATGAAGTGGTAAAGATTCGCCGACAGGTGACGAGACAGACCCAGGTGTTATGGGCTGCCTGACTGAGATGACTGGCAGATGCGCCACCTGTGCTGCCTACTATGCCAATGCACGACACACACACGCATATCACCACCCGTTTGTGTCGTGTATGCACGAACAGCAGAGGCCACCGTTTCATATTGAAATGAACCCAGGAGGGGGGTTGCTTTGTGGTTGTGTCCGTGCCGCTGCCACAGCGACGAGGAGCACATTCTGATCCGGCACTTCTGCCAGACCCTGGGCGCCGCCGAGTCGCCGCGCTCAGGCTCCCGCGATCCCGGACCGATGCTCGTTACCATGGACGTGGACGAGAGCGAGGAGTTGTGCCACATCATCGCCGAGTTGGAGGAGGAACACCAGTAATGGGACCCCATTGTCCTCTTTGTGCTCCCCCATTGAATTCGTTTCGGAGAGGGGATTATTCTGATCACGGCGATGGACCGGCGTCCCGTCGTCGGGTGTATTCCTGCCTTACGCCCTATGTTTCCGGGATAGGCTCCGGCTCACCGTGACCCTATATAGGATTAAGCGGTTTCAGATAATGAGAGATTATTCTGATCAGTCGGTGGCAGTGTGTTAATGGAACTTTTCACACAAGTAGAGCTTCGTCGTGTGGCTGTGAGGGCCTCCATGACAGCAGAGTGACATCCAGCACTTAACAGGCACCAGCACTGATAGCGTGGGATCAGTGTTACTGAGTCAATGATTTGTGCTTTAATAATAGTCTTAATCTACATAGCTGTTCCTTCCGGATAGCTGTATCGAGTGTTCCTTCTCTTTGCTCTGCAGCATTTAGCCTTCCACGTTAGAGGCATCATCAGGCGTTCAGAGGTGTTCTCAGAATGCCTGATGATGCCCCCAACGTGAGAGGTGAAACATTGCGAAGGAGAAAGAAGGAACACTCAAAACAGCTTTCCCTAAAGAACAGCTCTGGAGATCCATTCTCAAACATGGAGCTGTGACATCTGCATCAGTAGAGTCTTATTCTAGTTGACAACAACCTATGTCATTTCAGTCAAGTCTGAGTCAGTGTATTTAACATAATCAGTCTCTTCGTATAGTCGACCAAATATGCAGTGTTGTGATATGTTGGCTTATTTTATGGAATATGTAAATGTTTAAATTATAGATTCAGCGGTGGTACTTTTAAATGAAAATAATAAAATGCAATCATTCATGTTAAAGTTAGCATGATATGATTTAGACCATAAACAATTAAACTTATTTTATGCAACTGAAACCATTAATATGAAATACAAAATCGGGCCTGAATAATTCCAAACAATTTGATATACATAAAACAACTCAAAACTCAATCCCCTATCAAATCATTGAGTCATGCGTGTGAAACAACACTGCCCTAAGTTGGACAAGTATGTGATTGCTAACATATTAGTTAACGATCCTTCTACATGGCTAACAGTATTAACCTATCCTCTTGCGAGCGATCACCAAGTCCGGCACACCGGCGCTCTCTTCCAGGAATCTCATGACCGAGTACAACCAGCTGAAGCAGCAACACGAGAGGAAGTCGGGCTCCAACTGCCTCCACTTCCCTCCACCGGCGTCGCTGCCTCCGCCACCGCTGCTGCACTCGTCGCACTCGCTCTCCCCGCCGCCCCTGCCCCCGAAGGGCGGCTCGGCCCCCGGCGCGGGGCTGCACGCAGGGGACCTCGCGCAGGACAGCGAACTCGTCGCCGAGGCCAAGCTCCTGCGGCAGCACAAGGGGCGACTGGAGTCGCGGATGCAGGTGCTGGAGGACCACAACCGACAGCTCGAGTCACAGCTCATGCGGCTGCGCGCGCTCCTCACCCAGGTGAGTGCGCCGACGGGCGGCGGGCGGCCGTTCTAGTCCGCGTTGTTGTTCGTTGCGACCGCGGTGCGCGGTTGTCAGCTGCGAGGCTGGAGTCGAGGGGGACAGGTTTCACGTGTGTGACATCGTTATCAGGGCTGTGCTGATGATTTTAATTCATCGGTTAATTGACTAAAATCGCTAGACGTTATCCGGTTTGCTCTTGAAAATTATTAAAGTTACCCAGCGAGCAATGCGGATATTGATGTGATAGTGACGTTCAGTTGTGCAGCATTCAGCACGTAAAATCAGTAGGCCTCTGCATGCATCGACCAAATCAATTGTAATAAATCTATTGATATTAATGGGTTTTATCCTGGTCACTCCTGACACCACTAAAACATGTGCACGTGATACAAAACCATTGTCGTGAAGCTGCAGTTTAGCGGCGCAGGTTCAAGACACTCGACATTGTTTCTGGCGTTGAAATCGGGGATTCTTTTTTTTTAGCTGCCAAGCCTGAAGGCCCAAAAAAAACAGCAACCAAACAGCAATTTTGAAGATTAAATAGATAGGCGTTAACAGGTATTAAATCGCATCTATATATCTAGTATTAAATAAGAGTTAATGGAGAAAATACAGGATGTGGTTACCACTGAGCCAACCTCATCTCTTTATGAACTTCTGTCCCTAGAAGTGCCATTGAACAGAACAGCATTGACAACAACTTTGCATTATGCAACAATATTGCGGAAACAATTCCATCATTTGACTTCAATGTTATGTTAAATGGAAATCCATGTATGTCGGCATTCATGGTGAATATGATTGCTGCCCTACGGGGGAGATGTTGATGAAAATGCACATCTATCCTTAGCACTGAAATGTCTTCAGGTTAGATGGATACTATCAGATGCTCTGCAGCATGCATTGCGATCGCGTGGCTGAGGATGTAATCATTCCTTGATTAAAATTGATTCATATGCTCATGATACTCACGCACAATTAGATTGTACATTGAATTGTACGTGTAATAATTGAGTTTTTATTTATTCATGCGTTCATTTATTTGCTTACTCTGTTTATTAATTAGTTTACCATTCTAAATGAATATAGATTATTGGAGGGAAGCATTCATCTGGCATGGGATTGATGGTGGCCGATGGTGATATGTTACCGTGCATGGATTCGTATCACCTTGCATTGCCAATGATGAAAGTTAATCTGTTTGGGAAAGGTAATCCGTTTGGGAATAGAACGCGACGTAAAATTGCGGCAATCGAATCAAGGCGGCGGTGAGTTATTGCCTACGTACTAACGGCAATATGGTGCCGCGGAATTTGGCATGGCCATGCAAAAATGTACAGACACGCTCAAACAGCGGCGCGTACACATATGGGTACTTTTTTGCCAGTATACATATATAAGATTACAACAGGTTTTACCGTATCTGGCGATTATGCAAGTGTTAAGATCTTAACACCTGCATAATCGCCAGGTTTTACCGTAAAACCTGTTGTAATCTTATATGTGTACACATATGTTCACATCAGCGTTTACTACCTGGTTTGGTGTAAGTACTGAAGTGCCAATGGTGCTGAACACTCACTCGACTCGCCTTTAAATCCACACGGCTCCTCGCTTGGGCAGCCATGCATCAGTTTGCTCCCACAGCCACGATCGTCAACAAATGTTGATCATTTCGACTTTGCAGCCCTTTCACCATCTGTCATATTGGCAAATATCCTCAAAACAGCAAGCAAACGATAAGGTTTTTTGACAGGCCATCTAAATGAGTCTCTCCCCACTGTTGTAAAGAAAAAAACCGTAATTTTGTAAGAGAGTTATCATTATTGTTCAGTGATGATGCTAGAAATGATAGATGTGCTGTTTACATCATATTGTTTCCTGTTGAAAGTGCTGTTTTTAATTCAACGTGTGTCTCCCATTCATTGCATTCCCTTTGGCTCTCATCCTATCTTTCACAAATTTTATATTTGCAAGCTCTGCTTTGTGCTCTGCTCTTTAAACTCTTCTACACAAAATCCCTCCTGTTTTGACTTCCCCTGTCACAACTCTTTCACCACCATCTATCCCACCGTACACCACGGTCATTACTTTTACTCTGCTCCCCACTGTCCTGCCTGTCTCTCCCACAGCCTGCCATCGACGCGTCTCGAGTAAATAGCTCCTATCTCTCCTCCCCGTCTTCGTGCTCGCCGACTTCTGCACAGGGCCTACCCCAGAACGGCACGAGCAGCACCACCACCACCACCACCACGACCAATGGACCGCACCACAACATTGCAGGTTCGTGCAGAACAGGCCTCACCTCCTGTAACTAAATCACTCGGATGAGATCAGGTGCACTCACAATGATTTTGTCATGTCACAATGTTGAAAATGTATTTTGTTCCACTTACTTTATGTCCTGTAATGTATTGCTACTATTTGACGTTCAGTTGAACTGTCCTGGTGTTGTTGTTGACACAATAATTTTACATTTATAATGCACACATATTCATTCACTGTCGAAGGTACTCATTCGATAAGAGAATGACTCAGAGACATGAAAAGAGGCGGATGAGGCAGCCAGGCAGTTTACCGACGCCATATTGCCACACACTGCTTCCTATATGTTAGGATGTTATCGGTCAATGAATTAATGAGTGTTTTTTTTAAGTTGTGGGAGGAAAACGGAGAGCCCGGAGAAAACCCACGCAGAAGAGGGGGAGAACACACAAATTCCACTCAGAAAGGTGCCCAAGGCAGGGATCGAACCTGCTCAGCAAGACCATTCTTTCTGCGAGGCACTGATGTTACCACTGCACCACCCTGCCGTTCTCTCCACAGCTCTGTGCAGCGCTTTGTGACCCTGGGGTGAAAAGCGCTCTATAAATGCAATTACTATTTTTATTATTATCATCATTGGTTAGACTGGTAATGATCGCAATGTCCTGATGGTTATCTGTAGTGAGTATGC